>CABEEJ010007298.1:0-10375 GCA_901482245.1 Timema douglasi | reverse complement strand
ATGGCCTTGACTGTGATGCTTTTGTTAATATTTGATATAAAACCTGTTGTTGACAGTCAGGCATGTAGCAAATAAAGAGAAGGTGGGTTTCCTGGGGGAGGGGGCCTAAACTCCTTTCATTACCCCCATTAATATATCAACTAATATTTAATAATTATAAATTGGTCGCTTGCATCCCTTGAATCATATGATATTCATGAGATTTGAGCTTCATAAAAAATAAAAGTACCTTGAATACAATTATAAGGACCTAAACTTCAAATACCAATTTTAACCAGTTGGTAAATAAATTATATAGACTTGTGGAGCTGGGAGAATAACATCATCACATAAAAGAATAAAATAATATTAACATAATTAATTTACAGGCACACCTCGCATTTACGTTAGGTTAGGGTGGATTCCAAACCACTGTTTAGCTATATAAATAGTGCAACTTAAAGCAATGAATTTTTTTTTACCCACTTATGCATGTACTGCATTTCATTCCTCATATATGGACCAAACTGTTGTAAATAACAAATTTTTAATTAAAATAAACATTGCAGGCCTTATATTAAAAAAAAGGGTAAGCATACAAATTACTGGATATTGACTGGATATTGGTGGTGTCATTTTGCAAAGGTGTTGTATTTGCGAAGCAACACTTTAAGTTCGGGGCATAGTGGCGATTGAAAAATGTTTTAATGTGATTCGTCCAACAAGCTTCTCCTAGAATGAAAAGGTTATAACATTTTGACAAGGAGTTTTTAACATGGTTGAAGGGGCGAAGAGATGAAGGGGGAGTGTTGTGTTAAGGGGGGGATGGTCAGACACAGTTGGAAAGTAAGCTAGTATTGCCAGCTCTTTGTTCCCAACAGTGTTGTCTTTTTTTTTCCGCTAAGGAACTTCACTGTTATTTGGTAGTTTAAAAAATTAATTGTCACCGCATGGCTCACCCAGGAGTTGTGGCTTGAGTTTAAATCCTGGCTACTAAGATTCATAGAATATTAATAATCTAAAATAATGAACTTATTACACATGTCACAAAGTATTTATTGTACCAAATACCATTAGGCCTATGTTTACAAAATGTGTTCTTAGAAGATAAAAATATCTATTACTAAGCCATTTAATGAAATAATTTTAATGGTGAAGGTTTAAGGGTTCTTTTATTATTCTTTTAGCACCGAGTCTTACTATCCGTTAGGGGTGTACTAACTTCACTAATTTGTTAGGGGTTATTAAGCCTGAATTTAGTGGAAGTGCACTCACATTTGTGTAGAGAGAGTGGAAAACAATTTATAATAAAACTACCCTCAGTACACATGACTGAGATAGAACCCCGATTTCCCTGTTTTTAACGGTCTAATCTACGACTAGAGTGACGCCTTAGACATGTTAGCACCGGGGCAAGTTTTAGAGTTCTTTATTTGTAGTAAAAAACAGTATTACTTTTCGTTATCATTATAATGGTTAACATAGCTCATGATGGGCACCTTACAAACTGGCCAACAAGCTGTAAAAATGTTGGAATGTAACGTAGGTAAAGTGGCCTACAAGACTAGGACCAACTGGTCGACAAACTTATGCATAAGAAGGCAAAGTGATCTACATCAAACTGGTTGACCAATTAAATAAAAATATTTCAAAGCTTGAGTTTGTCATTTGATCGGCACATTTAGGACCATGTGATAAGAAATACAACTGTTCGACATGAGAGGATCTACTGGTATACGAAAGTTGAGATGGATTAATTGAAACAATTGATCGACAAGTTAATAAATACATTGCAAACAACGTGTTCAACAACAAAATCGTAAACAGAAAATAACAAGTAAAGTTTATGATTTTTTTTTAATATAATATAATATAAAACTCTAATAAATACTCACATTTATGTTCACATGGTCAAATGCATCACTATCCCATTGTACTATATTGCCGGTGTTGAGGAGATTGGGTTTAGAATTCTGGTCATTGTACAGAGGTATTTTCCCCCTTAAAATCTTATTCCCTATCCCTCCCTATGAATGAGGGCATATTTTCTTAAATTCTACCTTTCTCATTCCTTAACCTAAGAATAGTTCAAATGGGGAGTGAGAAGCTAAGGACAAAAATACCAATTTAGTGGAGTTTTTAAGCACCGCGTCTTACTACCCATTCGGGTTATACATTAATTTTGTGAATTATTATTATTATTATTATTATTATTATTAGCACCGCGTCTTACTACCCGTTTGGGTTATACACACTTACGCTAATGTGTAATGGTAGGGTGATTGTGAGATGAAATGGAGGACCTACAGTTTAACGTGGAATCCGAACCACGGCGGAGGCCTGGCATTCCCCACATTCACAAGTTGTGATTAATACACATCTTGTCAGAGGTGAAGGAAGAGTTTGGTAATCAGATAAATCTTTGCCGGGACCGTTTTGTGAATTAAAATCATCATTAGTAAGGCACCAATTTTCTAAGTTGGTCTTTTTGGGTCAATCAGAGTTGGCTGTCGATCATTTTATCCGCATATGCATGAGTTCATCCATTTGGTACAAGTCATGTCCTACTCGTGTAACCAGGTCTCGGGACATCAAACAATAGAATATTATGAACAGTGGTAACAAGGCTCTGGAACATAAAATAGAATATTATAAACCAGTGGTAACAAGGCTCCAGGACATAAAACAATAGAATATCATCAACCAATGGTAACAAGGCCCCGGGACATCAACCAATAGCATATTATTAACCAGCGGTAACAAGGTCCTGGGACATAAAATACAATATTTTAAGTACCACTGGTAACAACGCCCCAGTACATAAAATAGAATATTAGAATCACTGGTAACAACAGTGGGTTCCAGGTGGAAGCTGTGATTCAAACTAAGATTTTTAGTGGATAAGTGAATTTATGATTTAGACCCTGATTTTAATAAGATCAACATTTGACAACTAGAAAAGTTATTAGAAATGGGTTCACTTATTCATATGACAAATAATATGCTCTACAACTGTACCTTTGATAGAGGCTTATACTAGAATATTTACATATGTTATAGTCTGCACTATCTAAACTGACTACACTTTTATATTGTCAGTGCGCTTGGATATGAGATCTTGAGCATGAACATTGATGCATTAATATCCCAATTTTATTATAGTTTCAAGGTGTCATTTTTCAACAAATGTAAATTAATTAAATTATATTCTCCTCCATACGGACGTTTCCATAACTAAAAAGATTTGCAGCTTGTGTGTTTATAATTATTTGTAATTATTTAAGGAAGCCGTAATTCAAACCAAAACTCTTTGTGGTGAATTTAATTGTATGATATAGTTCTTCACCATTTCCAACAAGTAGGGAGCTAGTATTTCTTAAGTAAATGATACAGTAGAACTCCAACTATCCAGATTAATGAGTGCCGGACATGATCCGAATATGCAGAAATCCGTATGATTGAATTAATCTTTTAATTAAGGCAATGTTTCGAAATAAAACGCAAAATTTACTTTAAAATCACTTTTTTATTGTTTTTGCAATAATATAGCAAAGTAAAATCTCATTATATTACCGTAGTAAAAAATACAGTAAGTTTAAACTTATTGCTATAGTAAATAAAAATACTATGAATTTGAATCACGGGGTGGGATGGCATTTGGCTTTGGTATGGCAGAGCGGCTGGCCGGTGAATACCATTGGCATTCACAGTGTCACAAATCTCAGTACTGTACAGTACAGTATTTTCCTTTTTTAATTTTTTTTAATTTCCTGATAACGGTCCAGATGTTTGGCGATCTGGATGACTGGAGTTTGGATAAGTGGAGTTCTACTGTATACACGCCACATATATATCCCCTACGTTTGTTATGAATTTATTACATACCTGGAAACATCTTGGATCAAATCTTTCTTTGTTTTAAGTTTATATCAATTCTGGTTTGATTTTGCCCTTTTGTTTCAAAATAGCATTTGTCAATGGCACAAAGTCTTAAACAACTTTTCTTAACCCGCTTCAATGGCCGTATGGTATAACGCACTACTTTTGCAATAGACTAAACTGCCGAAGATGGGGGAGCTCGAGGTTTGAATCCCATTCGGGTGTACTGAGGGTGGTTTTTATAAAATGCTTTTACCACTCTCCCGCCACACAAATGTGGGTACACTTCCTCTAAATATAACCTTTCTAATCCCTAAAACCATTAATGTGATTAGCACACAAGTGTGCAACCCGAACGAGTAGTAAGACTATGCTTAAAAAACAATGTTTTTTTAAAAATTCAATTTTAAATATTTCAACTAAATATAATTGTACATTAAAAAAAATAGAAGGATTTAACCGATCTCTAGTAATAATATGGTCACTTAAAATTCATCTTTACAATATATAAAATGATAAATATATACTTAAAGTAATACATTATTATATCTATAAAATATTTGAATGCATCTAATATGCAATGTTAGCTGTGATCTTGAGCCAAATTGTCAGATGAGGTATTTGTGGGTCAGCTGAAGTCGGCTATTTTCTCAGCTTGATACATCAAGTAAAACAGTTATTTTGTTCTTCTTGTAACATGTTCATTTAATAACCACAAGCCAATGTTCTTTCTAACATTGATAAGGGTGTGGGTACTCTTGTAAGCCCTCTCCCCTCATCCCACCCTTTTAGTTTCCAGAAATTGATCAGTACACACGTGTTGACAGTTTTGCCATAAAACCAAGAATGAGGAAGAAGAGTTTGTCCACAAACTCCTCGGTAAACCATTTTCCGACCAGCTGCAGATGTTGCGAGAGCAAATTAACCATGCACTTTATGCGGACTGTGTTCAACAGGTCAGTTGTTGTTTGACACTTGAAGAGGATTTATAGAAACAAGGGCTTGTAATTTTAAAACAAAAGTCGACGATAGGGTTTGCAAATATACATTTTCAAATTAATCATAAATAAAACATTGTATTTTTTTAAGTGGGAATAAGGGGTATTAAAAATAAAATAGTTTTTTTTTTACAAAACAATACCATTACTATCCATTGAATTAAAATTAGGTTAAATTAATTCTTATTAATGAGAAATAAATTTAAAATAATAAACTCTCCAAACGTCCAGGAATTTCTTTGTTTTAATTCATATCTATTATAAAAATAAATTCAACAAAATGTACATAGATATATTATTGTAGTTTAAAGTAAATTGACAAATCTAAAAAAATTACTATACAAGTATATTTATACTTTGGTAAATGATGAGGTTATGTTTAACTGCTAGTGGCTGACGCCGGAAGGTTTCCTGTCCCTGGTTGCACTGGTGGGGACTAATGGACAGGGGGTAGGCACCAGCCCGATAAGTGAGTGGGTCAAGAATGCCTCTGCATTGGAACTTCCAGAAGAAGAGAAGAAGAAACTTGACAAGTTCATAGAAAACCTTTATGACGAATTGAGCAAAGGTCAGAATAAATTTATTTCGAGTTTAATAAAACTAAATTCTTCTCGATTTTTAATCTTTATTTTACCTAGATATCCTTAATTTGAATATTAGGAAATATGTAAAGTGTAAGAAGTTAACTTTTACAGATTGGTATGATTTATTTTTGCTTTGTTTATAGTTTCTTCATAGTAATATTTTAGTTGCCTTAGAAAATAGAAAGTATAATGTTAAAAAAGATGTCTTATAAAACCAATTCATGTTTAGTTAAAATAACTTTATGGTCTGGGCCGGCTTATTAAGTTTTAATATAATTATATTGTGTTAAACTACCAGTATATTAGCTTAAATAAAATTTGGATACAATCTTTAAAAAATATTTAAATCCTAAAATCTCAAATACCTACATGGATTCGAAGGAATCACCCCTAATAAATACAGCACATTTCTGTATTGGCCCAAATATAGTATGATGATTTTCTCCTAAAAATGTTCTTCTAAAAACTCTACTCCTATTATGCACGCAGCCTAACATTTTTCACTGAAAAAAATCATATTTCTAGAGAGATATATTTTGTATCATACTGTACCCGTGCTGGCCGGCCGGCAGGAATCTGCCAATCAGCATGCTCACATGCGTCTGTTAATAAACTTAAGTCAAAAACAAAGTGAGAACCCATCATAAGCACTGGATCTATCATGGTCAAAATTGTGAGAGAGCAGAGGAGGGGATTTTTACCCTTTAATGTAACACTGGTAATTTAGTAGATTAGTGTCAGTTGGTGTGTTAGCGGCAATATGTGTAAACCAGGCATTTTTTATAAAATTCCTAGGTTTTCTATATAATTCCTAAGGGGTTTTAGCAAAGTATGAAATAAATTAGTTTTGGTGTTGTATTTCATACTTTTTGTAGGATATTTATAGAATAATCAGTCATTATATATTACCGAGAACAATAGCTAACCTTAGCTAACTACCCTATTCTAAAATAACCTACCTGACCAACTTAAATTCTAAGAATTAGGTGAATCTACATGAAAACAGCACAAGACCTTTATAGAACGGGATAAAAGCATTGATAACATATTCCAGGACTTAAAAAAGACAAAGAACTTGAAAATAAGTATGAAATACAACAGCAAACTCGTTTATTTCATACTTTGCCAAAACCACTCTGGCATTATATAGAAAGCCTAGGCATTTTATAAAACGCCTGGATTTTACACATTGTCTGTGACAGGTGGACAAGTAAAACTGCTCATTTAAGTTCACTAATTGGGTAAATTTCTGTCCATTTCGTAAACTGACCTCTTCAATTGACCATTGCACGAACTCTTGCCTATTTCATGAACTGGAAGTTTTGTCCTACCAGCTACTACAAGCTTAGTTAAAATTCATTTTAAGAAAGTATGTGTTAAGAATCATAAGCTAACCCAACAGCAAACCTAACCTTTCATTTTAAAATGAATAAGTGCTTGAACCAAACATGTTCCTAGTTTGTCCATTTTATGTACCAGGCAAAAACTCGTCCGTTTCATGAATTGGGTAGTTCTTGCAGGTGCCTAGTTCATGAACTAGCAAGTCCATGGACTGGGCAGCGCAAGCGATACCCAATTCATAAACCGGCTGGGTTTTTGCCAGGTCCATGAAATTAACTTTTGAAAAAGCCAGCTCATGGAATGGGCAGAAATTCGCCCAATTCATCAAATGGCTAATTTCACTTCTTTTGGAGTCTAATACATAAAATCTATACAGCTACTAAGACATGGTGAAAAATAACAAAATACTTGCTTAAAGTACGCTTCTTAATTTCACATATTTATGGTACTGTTTTACTTTCACAAGCTTGCATAATATTATTGCGATTTTTAGCATATGCCTTCAGATTAAGAGTCAAGATTTTTTTTTATTCTTTCAAATAGGTACTATGAAATTTATAGTGTCGAATTTCTAAATAAAACACAAATGTTTGCCAACCAAGGATTGATTTTCAGGATTTAAGGAAACATATTTACTCCAAATCTGAACCATTTTAAATGATAAATTTGCTTTTAATCTCAATGTTATTAGAGGCAGGTACATTCTTGAACAGTGAAGGTACAGCATTGTACTCCCTGCAGAGTGCGTGTAACCACAGTTGCGATGCAAACGCCGAGGTGGCTTTCCCATACAGCAACTTCCAGCTGGTGATGAGGGCCACAAAGGACATTACCCCAGGGGATGAGATCTGTGTCAGTTATGTGAGCGAGTGTGTTCTTGACCGGAGCCGCCACACTCGCCACAAGATACTCAGGTAGGACACAATACTCACTTCAAAATACATAGAAGATCAAACACAAGATATACGTAAAAGATACACAGGTAGAACAAAGATTTTTTTAAGCTCAGGTTTGTTAATTCAATTCGATCTTGAGCACACTTCTTTCTCAAAAAGCTCTAAGGTATTAAATAGAGTTGAGCTTCAGTTGAATAAACATACGTTCTCATATAAAGAAAAAGTATTCTAATCATGGGAGTTTTTGGTCTTTATATTATGAATATTTACATTTTATGAGCCCCCAAACCCAACAAAGTTGATTTTACCATCCTACTTATCCCTTTTCCCTGGCCATGGATTTGAAATGGTGTGATGGATTTTCTTCAGACTTGATATTTAAATGTTATAGGTCTATACTTGGGGATTTTTTATTTTGACCCAAGCTCTTAAATTAAGGTTAGTTTACTGATAAGTGATTGTTTTTATTCCAAATTTTTCTAAAATGACTACAATGATTTTAATTAAAATGAGTATCTAGGGAGTGTTTAACCTCCCAAATATACTTGATTATAAAATAATAGTATTTTATTAAGTTTTATTACTCATGTCAAACACTTTCCAGATATACATCCAAACAAAATTGTGAAAGTCATTTTTAAAAATCACTCTTCAGTAAACATATCTCTCTCTCTTTCAGTAAACATTAAATGTATTATCAAACTAACATAAAAATGGCTCTAGCAATTTAAAAAAAAAATATATATCTGGGGAGTGTGTAACATGTCAAATAAAACTGGTACTTGTTCATTTTGTAAAAAAAATTGTTTTAAGCAAGGATTCGGATGGGAAATAAAGCCCGTTTATTGTTTTAGCAGGTACTACTGGCTCAATCTCTATTGGAGACAGTCATCTTCTTTGTTCTGTGGCAAACTTGGAGGGGGAAGGGGAGTATTTGCTGCCTGTGGTGAGACAAACAAGTTGGGGAAGCTAGTGACTTAATTGTGCTCTATTTATCAACAGTTATTTGTTAAGTTCAGCAATATAGAGAGAGCGTGAAAGATTTAGAGAAGGACAAACCTATATTACACTCTTCCATCTTTTGGGGCATAAAAATGAAGGGAGAGAAAGTAGCTTGCCAAGGTCAACTATTTATGAGCATCAGCCTGCCTGTTGTAGACGTAGTAGATAAGTTAAAAACCCAATATACTGTGGCAAGGGTCTGCTACAGGTGGCTTCTTCGAATATTTTTCACATTTCTTAATGTTGGTTCAATCAACATCCAAATCATTTTCCGAAGCAATACGGGAGAAAATATTTCTCGAAAGAAGTTCCTGAAAATTTAGGCTTAGATCTAGTCAACAATCGTATGACTACAGTATCCCCATGACTTTGGTGCTAACTGGCAGCTCACAGCTGATGGCTTTGAAAAGTTACCAGACCAAATTATGTTTCCCTACGCCGAACCATATGATTTGCAAAAACATCTGTTTAGCAGCTGTCACTTCTGACACTCAAAATTTAGGTATATACCTAAATGTTGACTGTCAGAAGTCAGCTGTGAGCTGTCAGTTAGAACCAAAGAAGCCATGAGGCTATTGTAGAAGAGCTTCAACCAGCAGTATTCACACAGATCTTCGAATGAAAATTCATCAGTATTTTCACTTACCACAAAATGAACGAGCACCATTACCCCAAGTAGCCCAAGGAATGGTCAAGTGTCTAAAAAAAGAAGAATCGTAAAACAGCATCTAGATGTTCCAATTGCCAGTTCCCTATCTGTGGTGAGCATACAATCACTATTTGCCAGAACTGCCATGGAAATACAGATGTACACACTGAGAATAGTGACTAAAAATTAGAGTAAACAAAGCTCAGTGATTCATGTTGAAAAACTATTAGGATTCATAACACTTTTATTGTAATCACTAAGTTTCAATATCTGTCCTTTTTTTTAGTTAAATTTAGTTTCTCCTTGTATAAGAATTTTATAATATATTCTAAGGTTCCTTTCCCTGCAACCGCATCCCCTGCAAATCTGCACAATATATAAACCAACAAATTCACTCTCCAGCAACATAACTAAAATAAATTATCCTATAAAAGTCCACCATACTTGTGATTCTGAAAACCTTATCTACCAACTGGAATGCAACCAGTGTCAAGCACAGTACATTGGTCTCACAACAGAAACACTAAGAAAAAGAATGAATGGTCATCGACATGACACATAAATGAAAAATAAAGAGAAGCCTGTAGCAGCACATGCCGAAACCCATAATCTGGACTTTAATAACCGTTACACAACCAACATGGTCAAATCCCTGAACAAAGCAATATGCAACCCTTCACAACTAAGGACATGGAAACTGGCCCATCAATATATCATCAAATCCAGACAAGCCCCCAACCTCAACCTTAGATAATGCCTCTCCTTCCTACCAGCACACTTATTATTAAATTCAATATAACATTATTCTTGGTGCTGCTATCTATACAGTGTTGTCATAACTGAAAAACAGTCATCTGTGTACAGTAAACCTTACAGTTCAACCAAAAGCATCAGTCTACTCTCCTGACTTGATGAAGCTGTCTGTGACTGAAAGCTTGTCCTTAAAAATGTGTTTATGTGTTTTTTTATTGTTATATCTAAACAATTTCTACTCCAGTATCACCTAGGTAAGTGTGCTGGCTATCCCTCCTAATTTAAACCATGATT
>CABEEJ010007297.1:0-26812 GCA_901482245.1 Timema douglasi | reverse complement strand
GGCACAGATTTATCTGATTACCAAACCCTTCCTTCACCTCTGACAAGACATCTTGTGAATGTGGGGAATGCCAGGCCTCCACCGTGGTTCGGATTCCACGTTAAACTGTAGGTCCTCCATTTCATCTCACAATCACCCTACCATTACACATTAGCGTAAGTGCTTATAACCCGAACGGGTAGTAAGACGCGGTGCTAATAATAATAATAATAATAAATCACCCAATATATATATATGCGGAATATTTAATATATTTCTTCATATATACACCTAATTTATTGACACAATCAAACAATTCGAATAAAATACATGATTATGATGTGTATTTTATACCTTTAAATTCTAACTAAACTCTAATTTTAGTAGGAAGGCACTTACCTGACACTTATTTTAAGATCTAAAAGATCTACTTCCACGTATTCAGATGTCACATTATGTGATTTTCAGCTATCACTTTTGATATATATATAATGAATACCTTTTAAATAATACTTAATATATTACATATTTTCATCAGCAAAGAATATGTTAGTATTTTATAAAAGAGCCTTCCTATGAAAATTGGACATTACCTTCTCTGGCTTTCAGTAAATATTTTATAATGGCGGCATTAAAAATGTAATAATAATATGGTCATTTTACTCTAGCGACTCACTTTAGGTCACGATAGAACTTAATACCCGTATTGGTTAGTTTATTTATCATGTGATAAATTACACGTCCTACTACAAGTAAAAGTGCACACATGAAACTACACCACCGCTAACAAAATAATAATAAGAAATAGACAAATTCTTTAATATTTTTTGCAATAGTCTTTATAATAAAAGAACTTATGTGACACTGCTGTTCTCCTTATCTTGCATAACTTACTTCATACATGAACGATTCATACATCGAGAGAATTATAGTCAAAAAGTTTCCTTTCCACAATAACATAAAAGCTCGCATGCGTGTGTGTGAACGTAGCAGAGAGGGGGTAGGGGGGGGGCCAAGAGACAGTGAGTAAGTATAAATACAAGGTTTTGATAGGAAAAAATCATCAGTTGTATTCGTCAAAACCAAACCTAAATAACAATATGAAGACTGTGGTAAGTAAATATAAACAATACTTTGGTTTTTGGTGAGAAGAGAAATATCGGATATATCTGTTCATTCATTTCAATTAGATTCAAGTATACTTTGTTTATTTAAAATTAAAGACAACTTTCAAAGTACCATAAATATATCTAAATTATGTGTGGAATATAAAGGCGTATTCCTTAATATAATTTTAAAGATCTTCTACTATTCACTTTACGATCAAAATGATTAGAAAAGTCCTCGATTCAGGAACTGTATTGATTGTATAAAATGTAAAATATTTATAGAAATTTTACGGACGTAAATTCATCAGGGTACAATCATAATTTAACAATGATATTGTTTTGGCTATGGCGATAATCTAAAATGAGACCCTTGACTGAATACCAACCGACTTATATAAAATGTTGGTTGATGTATGTTAACCGGCACTGTAATTATATAAAATATAAGTTTATATAAAAATATATAGTGCCTTCATAATTTTGTTAATAATGGTCATTCCAGGGCTAAAAAAAAGTTAATCACTACGATTATTACTCTACTCAAATGATAACTTACTACCAGATGAAAATTAGTCCAGTCTTTCTACAGTAAATAACTTTCACAGTAAACATTAAGTAAAGTCAGACTATTTCACGGACCTATACATACAAATGTGGTCTTTAGAATACCGATTTTACAAAATTGTGTAGCAGTAATTGACAAAGTTAGCACTTGGAATACTTAATGCATTTCAACATTAGAACAATTGGATAATTGATATACAGTGCATTAGAAGGAGCTTTCTCCAAACTGTAGCTTTTTATCCTTTATAAAACATCATAGCGGAGTACAGAGATTCGTTGCCTTGCACGGACTCGAGTAATACAGGCTTGTAGATGAGTGGCTGCAGTTCTTTGACTTATGACTAGCAATGACATCTATAAAGTATCACTTTAAATATAATAGATGGTAACACAAGAAAGCTGAGGTTTATCTGATAACTTAATCACCATTTTATTTGTTTCTACATGAGAGCAGACATTTTTTTTTTCGACGATTTCTTCATAAAAACAGAACTTGTTTAGCTTTAATCATCTTTTGAAACAAACATACAAATGTTTAAAACCTATTTAAGCACCATTCAACTTACACTGATTTCAATCCATGCTGAAACCTTCGGAACATTACTATAGTACGATTTTGGTAGGAAGAACAGTAGAAGTTAGTTACTAAAGTTAGTAAAACAAATTTAATATTTTCATACATCAAGTCATGTTATCTGCAGTTGTCACTTTTGATAAATATAATCAATACCTATCAATTAAAACAAATAATATAGTAAAATGTTATCAATGTTGGCTGTAAAACAATATGTTTGAATTTTCCCTACTGTTCTTCCTACCAAAATCAGGGTATAGCCACGTTAGACAAGGACTCATTATTTATATTTTCTGTCACAGATCCTGATTGTCATGTTGGCAGCCTGCGCCTTGGCGGAAGAAGCTAAGAAGACAGAGAAGCGAGGTCTGATAGGTCTGGGCTACGGTGGATATGGTGGATACGGTGGATACGGTGGATATGGAGGCTACGGTGGTTATGGAGGATATGGAGGATATGGATACCCTGTGTCGTCCGTCGGCTACTATGGTGGATACGGACATGGGTTGGGATATGGGGGATATGGAGGATATGGTGGATATGGAGGTTATGGAGGATACGGTGGATATGGTGGATACGGACATTATTTCTAGGTGTGTTCATCACCACGGGATCACCACTTCACTACACGACCATAACGATCTTTGAGAGGCTGTACTAGCATTGGGAAATATGAGTGTTGGAATAAGGGAGAGGTTGGAGGGGGCGGAGGTACTGTTCTGGAAATCCATCATGTAAGGGTGGGTAAAATTGGAATGAAATTGATGTGCAAAATGGTTCGATTTAAAAATTAAAAGCATTTAATCAATGAAGTCCATTTGTTAATAGTCCTATAAATTCAGTTTATGTTTATATTGATACCAAATATTTATTTTCCATAAGGAATGCTTTAAAAGCATGGCATTATAATTTGTTGTAAATATATTTTTTTAAATTTTAATCTTTAGATCAATACGGGTTTGTAAATTCACAGAATTTAAAAATTGTGTTACAAAGACAATACTAACTTAAATTTGCTCAATTTATTTTATATCTGAATAAAGATATTGTTAGTTTAAAAATGAAAGTATGTACAATGATATAATTTGATTAATTGTATGATTAATATAAACAATATTAATGTAGTAAAATAATATATTTCTTTGAAATAATTTTTCTGTATTTATAAAATTTTCCTGAAACTGTTAATTTTGTAATACATTTATTTTCAATTAAAAAGTAAGAAAGATACATATTATTCGTGTTCTTGTTATTTGCAGCTCCTCAAATGAATGATTTATTTAATTAAATGAAAATATTCTACCTTCATTACTTTCTAGAGATATATTTGAATGTTTATTTGGTAATGTGTTCCAACTTCATCTCTACGGATACAGTTTTCTTTTACAGAATAATATTTTATTTATCTTTAATTAAACTGGTGACCTGGTGGTCTGGGGGTAAAGTGTCGGACACCTTTGCTGGGGCCCGGGATTCAATCCTCGGTCCTGGCACAGATTTGTCTGATTACCAAACCCTTCCTTCCCCTCTGACAAGACGTGTATTAATCACAACTTGTGAATGTGAGGAATGCCAGGCCTCCACCCTGGTTCGGATTCCACGTTAAACTGTAGATCCTCCATTTCAACTAACAATCACCCTACCATTACACATTAGCGTAAGTGCGTATAACTCGAGTGAGTAGTAAGACGCGGTGCTAATAATAATAATAATAATAATAATAATTTAATTATACTAAGCCAAAAATAATATTATCAATAAATAAACACACTAACCCCTTCAATTGATTAAAAAGATATAAAAATATTGTTCAAATTTTCCATGCAGTCTTTATATAAACATATTTCATTTAGTTTTAGAGCCAATAAATTTAATGGAATGTATGGCTGGTTAATAGTTAATGATATCATATATAAATATGTTGATGGGAACCCAACGTACGATATTAATTTGTTTTATTAGGTGAACAAAAATATTTTCAAAATGTATCTTATCCTGTACCTCTTCTGATGAAAATAAGGAATATAAACGTTTTCTGGGTTCCACTACCTGACCATTGGAAAGTATATTTAAATATAAATAACTAATATTGCTCTTGTAATTCCTTGCCCTGGCTGCCTATAGCTAGTACGAAGATTCACTTTTCCCGGATATCTGGGCCTATTTTTTGCTGAAGTTATTTAGTGTAGAGAAATAAACTGTACACATTGGCACAATTTTACTGCTATAATGAAATACTTATATACATTTATTTCTCATTGAAGTTTATCTTTTGAATAAACTATTAAGATTGTGCATCCCTTTTCAGTTACTCTTAACGCCACAAAGCTATAAATATACAGAGTGTACCATAACATGTGGAACCAACTTCAGCGTTAGACCAAAACACATAAATAAAAGTGTATACAAGCATAAGTCCTCTTTTACCTTTTTCGAAATTATAGTCATGTTTGTACTTCAGTAATGCAGAGCCTCTAAACATTATGGAAAGTTCTCGAACTGGCGTAAATGCAAGCATCTCAATACAATGTATTTTTTTTATAGTGCGGCATTATACGACACTAAGACTGTGTGCTTTTAATCAGAAAATAAATTAGACGTATTAATTCTATAATATTTTAGAAATTATTTGGTCCTCAGCTATATACTGATCAGGAATTGTATTTTCAGCTCTAGACAAAATGTATAAAACAAAAATATATATAGACTTATGTGATTAAATAATAATAAACTTAATAGCTAAGAAAGGTTTTTAATGTGCAAGTTGAGGAAACGTAGATTTCATACTCCTTTAAGTCACTCACAAAATATTGATAAATTTAATAAATTTAAATATAGATTAGTTTATTGAAATCAATAACTTTTATAACAAAAATGTATTTATAATGCAATTGGTATATTATTGAACCCTCACCCCGAATCCCTGATTATATATTAATATGTCCTATCTATGGAGCTGGGTATTGGAAATTTCTAATTTAGTGTTATAAGTAAAATGTATTTTCACTGAGTAGATAGTTCAAATAGTTTTAAGCCTAGTAATTTAAATTTTAATAATTTTATTTGTGAATTTATACATGCCTAGTTTCATTAATCAATATTCAAGATCTCCTAGTCTAGTTTCCCACTAATGGGAAGTTCAATGTTCAGACCTTAGCAGGGTATACTGATGTCATTTCCTAAGTGATTTCCCGGCCTCCATCCATGCAAATTTGCCTAAGCCTATTCTAAATTCCAACTTCCTCATCCAAACCCTCATATTTGATTAAATATAGTATAGTAAAAAATAACAGTACGTCTGTTATATAAATTATATGGTTTTTCTGGTTTAATATCAGTGTCTTCTGAATCTGTTTACTGAATAACAATAGTTAACACGAAGATGTATAAAAATTGGTTTTTTGTTGAGTGCCACCCCTAGAATCTAGGAGAAAAAACAAATGATAATCAAAAGAAAAACGTTTACCTCGGCTAATTCATACAGTGGCATGACGACTCTCAATACTCGAGACCACTGGGGAAACTTAAAACTAAAAAAACATGAACACGCTGACAAAAATATGGATTGTTGGAACAAAATGTAGTAATTTACACTACAATAAAAATAAATGTATAAAATAACAATTGTTGGACCTCTTGTGTGGATTTATCACTGTTTCCTTTTTTTTACCCACAACCCAATCCTACCTATGGAATTCCGGATAGTTATAATTCTAATTTAACAAAGTATAAAATAGTATTGTTGAAATCAAAAAGAAGAGAGAAAAAAATATAATATAAAAAAATAATTAGACATAAAATAAAATGTTACTTAATTCTCTGCATTAGTCTGTCTTTCTGAAAGTTCGTAAATGAATTCTGATTTTGATAGGAGAGAAAAAATAATAATTTAAATTTGAAGAGTTGGCTTGACCTCACCCATGAATTTGTGCATATTGAAACACCAACTTCAGAAATTTGTTTCACTTTAGTAATGCAAATTCTTCCACAATTTAATCGGAAATAAACAGTCTGGTTCTTGCACACACACTTAGCTTTCCGTTTTTGCTACTTGTACTTTAATTTACAACCGTTAATTCACTTTATAATAATTTGAATTAGGGGATCCAAAGATTTGGCTCCATGATAGACCAACACCGAGGAAGAAGACCCAGTCTTCTTTCGAAAGTCTTCCAAAATCAAATTTAAAAATGTTCTATTCTTACTTCCAAGTCCAAAGATAAAATTAATATATAAAAACAAAAGATAAAATGTTGGCTAAGGACTAGGGATAAAAATAAAATACAATGCAGGTCTAAAAATATTGAAATATATACCAATGAGGGTGAACAATGTTTTCATAAAAGAATTAAATATTTATTTTTATCTGTCAAAATTGAAAATCGCGCTAGTTTTGAGTTATTTACATCGAGCCTTGTTTCTTCTTTTTTCTTCTTTTACAATCACGAGATCCGCTACTCACTTGTTTTATAGAACTGCGCATGCGTTAAAACAAACCTGGTTGACGTTGAAAATAACTACAAGAGTCAAACAAACTTCTTAGAAGGATAATTAGTATGTTTAATAAAAGGTGAGTTTTCTTCCTTAAATCAAAATTCCTTATTTTAATTATTTAAAACAATGGTATACGTTGTTCCTTCCGTCCTTTTATTTTATGAATGGATGTAAATAGTATTATTAGTCAGACCAGCAACCAGCGTGTAACGCGGTGACCTAACTTCAAAGTGTTTAATTTCACACGAAATTATATTGGAAACTATTCACAAAAAGTATGAAAATATAGGGAAATACAAGGTAGGGTGGCAAATTACGTCAAAATAGTTTTGACGGGTAATTAAACGCAGTGAAGCTAAATATACACAGTATATGTATTTGTTTAAATTAACAATACTAGTTTCACTACCTACAATTAATTTATAATTAAGGCTACCTTTAAATGATTTGAGAAATTTAAAGCTAAACTGTTTTCAACATTATTTTTTCCTCATTCGGACAATATTTTTGTACAGTCAGTTTTTGCCTTGTGGCACCCTGATTTTAAGGATACCCATTTTGTTACTTGTAAATAATCCTTATCATTATATAATTTGATAAACCCGTTTACGGTAATAGACATTACGAGTAAATGACTGAACAGATTTTGACAAACAAACACTCATTTTAACGGTTAGGAGTCCTGGATGTCGGGAAAAATAATAGTTTTCACAAAAATCCGATTTTCCAAGAGAATGTTTTAGTTTTTGATTGTTTGTTTAATTAACATGGAAACCGTTATTTGCTGCATGGCTGTAAATCTTTAAATAAAATATATCTCTTTGGCTAAAAATAAATAATTCAATCTTTATTTGTTGGTTTAAACACATCATAATTTTCTCTTTGGATGCTGGTCATAACAAATCTGAATTGAGTTTCCAATGCTGGGGAAACGTTTATTTTTTATTGGAACGTTGCTATCATTAATTCGTATTTAAATCAATAATATTGGGCATTATTTGAAAATTTAAAGGTTAAGCTAAGTTCGTGAAAATAGTTTTTACGTTATGTTTCGCACATGATAAAATGATGTTTACATGTGTTTTGGTATGTATTATATGCTCAAAATAGTAAAATTATATTGAATAATGTTTTAAAATAATAATTTTAAACATTTAAGCTAACATTCAACAGCGCATACTGACAGCAAGAATTTTCATTGACTACGGGTACTTTTATTCAACACCGTGTCTTTCTAACCGTTCGGGTTAGTCAAACCAGTGATTGTACGATTCAATTTGGGTCTTTTAGGCTCATTTAGGGCATCTATGTGAAAGTAGAAAAAACAAGAAAAAAACATGATTTGCACTCGGTTTTGTCGAAGATTTGATGTAGAGTTTAAAATTACAGGTTTATTTGTTTTATAGTTACATGTCAAACTTGTAATAAATATATAATATATTAAACTATTATCTATTATATAATTATATTGAATAATTATATATAAAATATTAAACTATAATATATATTTCCTAAGTACATATACCTATGTAAAATTTACAATTTAATGTTACTTGGTTTGGGAACTACCCAAACTGGTGATCACGGGATCTAAGAAATTGAACTCTCAATATATATATATATATAACAGCACAAGAAAAGGTTACCGCTATTATGTAAACCTATGACCGGTTTCCATTTACCCACTGGGATGGCCGCATGGTCTAAGGCGCTACTCTCACAATAGACTATACTACATTAGACGGGGAGATCGTGTTTCGGTCACAGTCAGGTGTACTGAAGTTTTCCCCCTTAACGGTTTCACCAACCTCTCTATACACAAATGCTGGTACACTTCCTCTAAAATAAACCTTCCTCATCCCTAGCCCATCAGTGCAATTTGTACAAAATCGTATTGCCTGAACTGCTAGTGAGACGCGGAGCTAAAAATATAAAAAAGTTCACTTTCTATGTTACTTGGGTTTTGTTCCACACGAAGTTCCAAATTTCATATTTATAGTTCTAATAGTTTTGAAGATACACGCAGTGTTGATAGCATGGTCTGAGACATCAGGCTCATACTATATGATTTTTTTAAATACGTCCTAAGGGAATATTTCTAAATTTCCTTAAGTATAGCCTGTGTATTCCAAGTTTTTTTACATTCTAAATATTTTATTTTGGAGCTACTCACACCTCGTGGCTTAAGGCGTCAAATTATATATATATATAGTACATATTATTATTATTACTCTACCTTGTTGTTTATGTGGCTTTAGACTTGTCAGCTAAATTAAAGAAGTACTTCTGATGTTCCCTCCCTCCCACAGATACGTATGCTGGTTTCAGTTTTATATATTTTATAGGGCTAACAAACATATCTATAAACGTACAAAAATATATTATATTTTATTTGTTTGATAATTGATTCAATAAACGAATCTACCCTCTCAATAAAAAAGAATTGACAGGGTAATAAACTAGCTAAAATAGGTTTCTTAGAGTGATAGAACATTAGTATTATTAAATGTTTGAATTAAATTAATCTATTTATGAGAAAGTAGCACAAATCAATTAAAAATTTTCATAAATTATGAATTAAGTGGTCATAGTTGAGAGAAAGTAGACCGATAATATGAAGTATTGCACCAACTTTAGTTAAATCTCTGCTATCTCAAATTGTTTGTAAATCTGCATTCTCTTATTCATATGTCAAGCCATTTGTTCTTAATCTTTATTACATTCATTAATTACTGCTTCCAGCGTATGAACAAGGTAAGTTTTTTATTGAAGCCACATATTTCTCCGCCATTTATTTATTTAACTTTATCTAGAGCACAAGACCGCAAAAAAGCTTTGCTACTCCGGATTTGGTTTGTATTGCGAAAACTCTTATAGGTTAATTCAAATGGATATATAAGCCCATCCTTCCTATGAATTTCAACGAGTGAGCGATAAATAGCCTACAAATTTCGACCAAAATAGATACATTCCAGGAATTGTTTACATCCTGCAATCGACATAGGTCCAACGACTTTACTTACCCTCCAAAGGAAGTTGCGGTATGGAATATTTTTTTTATCGCTCAGTAAAAATCCATCAAACTGGGCCAGATTTGAACCTACGATATTGGGTTTTGAGTCGAGTACTTTACTCCAAGACCACCAAGGTTATTTAAATCCCCGTTTATTTACAGATGCTGTTAATTAATTTTAACATCTACAGGATGAATAAATTTAGGACATTTTGGTGAATACTATAGGCCCTACCTGATGACGTATTTAAGGTGAAACACCAACATATCCCGAAACAGAAGAATTCTATAAAATATTGTTTTTAGGAAAAATATTTTGTTTTGGAGGGATAAAAGAACACCACTAGTTATTTTTGGTTTGGTGGATGACTTCAAGGTTGTTTCAAGGTCAACTTTTTTTTAACTAAAACCTATAATTTTTGTAATGTAATCCATTCTACAATCAAAAAATCTTTATATTTAATCATTCTTATATATTACATAAAAATATATTTTAAATTACAAATGTATTCAAGAAATTGTATACAATAAAATTGTACCAATGTTAATGGTCATCAGTTTGAATATTTATTAAAGTAATTTTGTAAATAATATTTCATTTAACGAGGAGATGGTCCAAATATGGCCTAGGATCTATATACAGGCTAGTGGCACAACAGGCTCTGGTAGGTGCTGCATCCAGGTGGGAATGTTGCTAAACGGTGTCTTTCGAACAAATTAAGTGTATAAGTCATTCACGAGCTAAGTTTACCTGAATGACAGTTCTAAATGTTACTAGAAATAATCCCTAATAAATAATTATGCAAACCGCTTACATCTACCAATTTGAATGACTGCAATGAAAACAGATGGTAAATATTAATGTGATAGTTAACCACAGTAATTTAGGCCAATATTATTTATATATTTATTTGAGGTCGGACACAAAGTTTATTTATAGTCACCACTTTCACAAAAACTTCTAACGAACATAACTTCAAAATGGCCACTGACGAATCTAAACCATATGATTGAACATAACGGTAAAAAAGTTTTTTACGATGATGCAGACACGCAGTTGATGAAAATATTTCAAAATACTATAAAATAATCATAAAATAATTTATTGTATGTAAAAAAGTGGCAAGAATTTTCTCTTTTCCAAGTAAATGCGAAGCTTGTATTAAAAGGTATTGATGTGTGCACTATATTAAACATAATCAATAACGTTCCAAAACGAAAAATAAGTACTTTTAATTATGTTTAAAATATTGTTTCAAGTTGGTTAGAAAGAAATTATTTAAAAAAATGAAATAGTATGAGAAAACTTAAGTTTACGTTATTTTAAATGTAATATATGACAAGTAATTAAATATCTTTACATTTATAACAATACTGTGATCTTTTACAAGTGCTGGCAACCCAAAACCTAAACATATGATTTTCGAACTGTCATCAGGGTAAAAATCTATCGTGAACGGAATATTTGTGAAAAGTCGGTTGTCACCTATCGGTAGCCGAGCGATCTAGATGGAGTAATTTATAAGGTGTCATTTTGCCTTTTGAACCATTTTGGAAGTTTTTACAGGTATGTGCATTTTATTTTTTGCACAATGATCCGTTAATCTTAAATCTATTTAATATGGGAACCACATTACTTATATTAGATCTTTTTAACATAGACTATTTACTTAATATCATTGAATGGTAATGGTTGCCAACCCTCAAAGTGACAGTACACAATTGGTCCCCCAGGTGTGGTCTAAATATGGGCTAGCCTATATTTGGACCACTTTTTGGAAAACTTGAAACAATAAGCCTATTAAATGTTGGCTTTTATCAGAATGCCTAGAACTACTTCTAAATATATTTCAAATGGTAAAAAAAAGATTGGGAAATAAGAGTATATGGAGAAGGCCATCACAGCCGTTAGGGCTGATATGATGGGTACTCTGAAAACATTCAAAAACATTTAATGTACCTCGTAAAACAATTCAAGCTTTAAGTAAAAAAAGATGACCTTTGTACAGCTCAACTAATTTGTAATAAACTATGTAGAAAGCTCTATTTAGGTAAAGAAATCGAATAAGAGCTGGTATCATACTTATCATAGAGCAAAATTTATATGGGTGTACTAGGGGTGATTTGTGATGGATGGCGTATCAGCTATCACTTCGAAATAATATACAAACGAATTTCAAATCGAATGAAGATGGAAGAGCTTTGATTGATCCTTTTCTCAACCAGCATAAGGGTCGTTTATCTGTTCGCGTTCCTTGTGGAACATCTTTTGCGAGAGCAATAGGTTTCGACAAGGAACACGTTCAGAGCTTTTTCACAATTTTGGAAGAAGCGTACGACAAACATAAATTCACTCCTGAATGTATCAAAAACGTCGAAGAGATTGGACTTTCCATTGTTAAAAGTAAAATCCCTAATGTAATTTGTAGAAAAGGTAAAAGGCAAATAATGGTCTTAACTTTTGCAGAAAATGGTTCAAAGGTAAAAAGGTACAGTAAAAATAATTGCCTGCATGAGTGCCTCTGGACATTTCGTCCCTCCCTTAGCTATCTCTCCCCGTAAGATCATGAACCAAGCACTAATTATAGGATGTCCACCGGGTTCAATCTGCAGAGCCCACCCTTCTGGATGGGTGCAAACTAATATTTTCACCGAGCGGCTTGCTAACTTCATTGAAAACGTCAGATCGAATGAAGATTCACCGTTTAACTTATCTTAGATGGACAGTACAGTCATGTTAGAAATGTTTATGTCATTGACATGGCTAGAGCAAACTATGAGACTATAATTTCACTTCTTCCTTATTCATAGCACAAACTCCAGTCTTTAAACAATACATTGTTGGGTCTGTTGAAAGCACTTTACAGTGAGAAAATAAGATAGTGGCTCTGACATTCCAACAGACCGGTTACACCATATGACATTATGGATCTATTTGGAAAGGACTGCCTCTAAGTCCAGAGTGGAGTGATTGCAGTAAACGGATTCAGGACAACTGGTATATTTACATTGAACAATAACATTTACTCTGACGCTGATTTTATAGCGTCTTGTATAGAGGTTGAGAGGGCATTCAACACAACACCACAGATCCCAGATATCAAGCTGACAAAAGCTTCTACATCCTCTTCCTCAGAACCAGCTCAGGCTTTCCCTCCAGCTACTAAGCACGTCCTGGCTGTAATCGCAAAGCAAGTGAGTCGTTTTCATATTATTTTAGTTCCGACCATTAAAAAGAAAGTAACCAATATAGTTTGCAGGGACCTATGTTATCACTGGATCACCGTATAAGGAATCTTTGTGTGTGTATTTTAAAAAACCTGAAGACAACAAGGGCAAGAAGAAATCTCAAACTGGAGGCAAAGCGTCAACTAGTGGAACAGAACTACTAGAGTAAAATGGTCTTCAAAACTAAACTGACTGTCATCGGAATCAGTTTTAGAAGATAATTTAGAGCATCAAGACTCTCCTCTGTATGATGGTGACAGTTACCTTGATATATTTAAAGGTGACTGTCCAAACAACAAGAATGCAAGATGCATGTTTTGCAACAGACTCATTCCTGAAGACTATAAGGGGGAAATTTGGGTGATGTGTTTTCATTGTAATAAGTGGAAGCACAGTGATTGCGCTGGTGTTGAAAAGGATGAGTACCTGTGTGACTTTTGAAATATACAATTTAATACAACAATTTAAACATTTAAAACTAAGAATATGTGAGTTTTTATTTTTATTTTATAAAATGAAGATTTTTTAAATTGAAAGTGCATCTTATACTCAAATTGGATAAAACACAGCAATTTGATAAAACAAAAGGGTTTTCCATCTCTATTGTTAATTTTTCACCTAGTTTCATATTTTTTTAGGGTAGCCTATATTTGTACTCTGCTTTCAAAATTCATCAGTTTGACTCTTATTGTAAAAAATTCATTTGTAACCATATAACTATATTTATAAAATTATTTCAACCCAGTACTATACAGAGAGCTTGGTACAGATATAACTTTATTGTTTTAAATATAAAAATCTATAACAGGTATGAATGTGGATCCTAAAATTAAAGTGGTTGCCTATATTTGGGCCATCTCCTCCTCGCACGTCCATCATAGACTCTGCCTTAATATATGAGTGAAGAATTACCCTGGGAATGGGAAGATTCCTGGATAGCTCGTTGGCTATGGCAATGACGTACTAAGCCAAAAGTCCCAAGTTCGATTCCCGTGTCCTAGTGTCATTTTCAAATTTTCAGAATATGATATCCAGACGGAGTAATCCTCACTAAAAGCATAAATAATAGCTTTGGCTATTTGAATCCACTAATAAAGACAAAAGTAATATCTTCAAATATTTGATGTCAAATAAATAAAGTTTCCGGTAGTTTTTATATAATTTTTTCTTGTGTAGAACGAAATACCTTTAAAAATTATATTTTTTTTTTTTTTTTTAGAAAGCCAAAGTTGAACTTGAAATAACCATCAAGTCCACTAAATAAAAACTAAATAGTGCTGTACTCCTTCCCCTTTTAAACGGAAACATTTTTTTCTAAAATACTTCATTTTCGGGATATTTTGGTGTCGCAACTTAAATGTCGGTATAGTTGTAATTTGTTTGTATTCCCTCTTAAAGGTTATTGCTAAGGCAATTCGTCTATATAATTATAAATCACTTGTATCATTGGTGTACGGTAATTTGAAATATAATTTTTCATAAATTATAAAAGTGTTTTATTTGAATTCGACTACATCTCATGCTATATATAAAATACTCCAAAATAACACGAATGCAGGTTTTCTCATTATTCTTGATCTTATAGGTGGGCATATAGCATTCCCTCAGCTGTGGTCGTGGGGTTTGAGGCACCAGAGTCGCAACAGACAGGATTGTTAGTAGTGATACGGTTAACGTTTAAAAATAGACATAATGTTTCCTACGTGCAATGTACCGTAACATTGTGGTTTCCCCGTTCTATCATGGATCCATTTACAAAACTAGTTATTTCAAAAATACCCTCAACATCAATTAGGCAGTTGGCGTTAAACTTTGGATCTACTAATGAAAGAGAAACCCACATCTATTATTAACATAATTTAAAATGTTTATTTCAGTGTGAAAAAATTTAACAGAGTGAGAAATAAGATAGTAAGATGAATAGTAAAGAAAGAACCAGTCTAGGACAGGACAGAGAAGGCACGACTAAGGAGGTATTGTCCTGTGAGAAGAATGGAGAGAGAAAGGATGACCAGGAGGATATTGGATATAGAGGTGAGGGTAGGAGGATGAGAGGAAGACCAAGGGACAGATGGCTGAAGAGAGTAAGGAGGAGTGTGGAGGAGAGAGGAGAGGACTTGGCCAAGGTGGAGGAAGAGAGGTGGGGGGAGGAAGACTAAGAGACAGATTGATGAAGAGAGTAAGGAGGAGTGTGGAGGAGAGAGGAGAGGACTTGGCCAAGGTGGAGGAAGAGAGGTGGAGGAAGAGAGGTGGGGGGAGGAAAGGAGGCGATGGAGAAGCTTGTTATCTTAACAGACCCAGCCAGTGGCTGAAAGCCATTCATGATATTGATGATGATGATGATTATGATGATGATGATGATAATGATGACGATTTCACAAAACAAGAGAGAGTTTTATGATACAAATAGGTCATCAGTTCACTTTATAGATCCCGTCAACCCGGTTAGTAATAGTGTCCATATCCACCGCTGTATCCGTAGCCACCATGTCTCGGTCCGTAACTTTATCCTAGCCCATTGCCGAGTCCCAGTCCGAGGCCGTATTCAAGCCCGTTACCATATCCTCCATGATATGCTCCGCGCATGCGTAGTCCATGACTGCCAGAGATGCGTATATAAGTACAACTAATATGAGTACATTTAATTGAAACTTAAAGGTAGGGAATTGGTCTCCAAAACTAAATTATCAGTTGTTTATGTTTGCATTGTTCCTTACCATATGTCTGAATTATCCAAATATAATTACACTATTGAGGCAGACATTAGACCGGCAGAATCTAGAGGGACTGCGCCTACATTGTCCTTTTCTATCATATTACCAAGACAAATGCGGATTCATGTTATACGTGAGCACTGTGTGTCTGTGCATGTAGTTGTTAGCTTTATGGTTTTTCCACATCAATAAAAATTATTGTTTCTTGCAATGTAAGGTGCCCGATATTTTAAAAATAGAAAATAAATTTGTTATATCTAAAAAGTATTAAATATATATTTAAAATTCTGGACTTTATATAAAGCTAAGATTTAAAAAAGCATATTCCAACATATATTCGTATTTAATAAAACTATTTGGAATCGATTATGTTTCATATATTTTATGGCTAAATAAACAGTCAATTTTATTTCTTTAATTTATTAAAAATTACCCAAATTAGTGGAGGATACTAAATATGAAATTGCATTTTTTACATATCATTTATCAAATTTTAAAAGGTATTTCTTGAGTAGGTGAACGCATTTAGTTTAAATATTCTATAACTAATTTAAATTCCCGATGATTTTGATACAAATTGAGTGAAGTGAATGCCTTCTTTACAGTGTTTAGTTGGATTTAAACACTGTACTAACAAAGTATGTTATTGAAATATATGATTTAACCACATAGCATTTGCTTGTAGTGCATCTACTTAGGTGCAAATTAGATTCATGTTTAGTATTCATATTACGTATCTTCCTCAAATTTTATAAAAAAATTATGTTTATTATTTTTATTTATTTTTCCAATATTCAAATTAGTTATGAATCAAACAGTCAAGCAAATACCTATTTATAGTATTTTATTATATTTAGAAGAGCTTAATAACCTTTTTAATCTTTAAGTTAACCTGTGTAAAATTTAAATATAGATATTAAACACAACTTACAAAAAACTTATGCTATAATAATAAAAAAAAAGCACTGCATCTTAATAGCCGTTCGACTTGTACGTTTATGTACTAGCAACGATAATGGTTTTAGGGATCAATTAGGGCTACATTTATAGGAAGTGTAACCGCATGTGCTTGGAGGAAGAGTGTAAAACCATTTTGTAATATCTCCCTCAGTATATTCCAACTGAGATTCGAACCTCGATTTCCCTGTCACCGGCAGTCCAACCTGCCGCTGGAGTAGTGAGTTAGACGACGCGGACACCAAAGCGGGTTATATATGGTTCTTGTCTTCAAAAGTTTTATGACACGCTCGATTGTCCAAAATACTGTATTTGAAATTCCACCCCACGCCTTCCCCTAATTTGACTCCCACGAACACCCTCTTTCCATTTTTTATTTTCGCCTGGTGACAAGTGGGACCATTTCTTATGGATTACTGCACTTCTCGGAGTGGGGTGAAGAGGGGGGTCGGCAATCCATCATTGTGAATGTTATCAGATGTAGGCAGCTGGTTGCGTGATTGCACCACCTACACACGAACCTGTCCCACTATAATTAGTATTGCTAATACTTTAACAAAAGGCGGGAAGGAAATTTTCAGCTAGTTTTAATGAGGAACAATAAGTGAATTTAATTAGTGTTTAAAATGAGTGCTTGATTATCGTCTTGATTTGCCGCTTTTTTGTTACCACACAGTCCAATCTGTATAGAAACAGCTTTAACTGACAGGTATAACAGCTACAATATATCCACTCACGTATCTATACGTTGGTTCATGTGATCTTTCTTTGGTAGCCACCTTTGATACATAGTGTCAATAAAAATAAAATTAATCTAAAAATAAAGATGGTGCAACCAATTTAATCCACAGAAAGATATGTTTGTAGTTTATAAAACACCCTTCTTATAAAAATCGGACAGTAATATGATTGGCTCTTCTTCTCTATAATATCTTCTTCTAACGAGGTGATATATTTGCATCTATATAATAATTATTTTCCCTGCCCCGTAAAATTATTACACTCACTGGGGGTGCAGTCCCAACTAAAAAGTAGAATCAAATAATCATAGAACGAACATTTAGGATAAAATAAAAATTTAATAACAATCACTTTTATTATATTATGTACTTATATATCTCTTAATATAGCCTGTATTTAGAGATCCCATTTATCCTATGCATCTATAAGACACAATAAGTGTACATCTACCCAGGAAAGAATATTCAGTAACTTTTTAATCGATAAATAAGTTTTTTTTATGGTGGCGTGAATCTACCATATAATTCTAATTCATTTCTTGTTCAGAAAAAAAAATAAGATAAGAATACTTATATTTCACTTTTAGTGTCAAAGCGTAATTAAGTTTTATTCTGACATTAATGATCATTAATTTTTTAAAGTGCCAAAACTCTAATATTATGACAACCGGATTTAAGATCCGGCAGACCCAAATATATAAAAGTGTCCAAAGGATTTTATCCCTTTCTCCGGTCTAGAAAACTGAGGTTAATGGCCGGAGGGCTCGTTATGATAAACACACAAAACTCTTTACCGGCAGAAGTTAGCACTAGTTTCGCCAACAGATAGCGGTCTTTTGATCGGTATGGCTCCATTGTGAGTTGACATCATGGAGTTTCACTAAGTGGTAGATTGACGAGGACCGATGTAAATGTTGCTTTAGTTGTGTTTTCTTAATTAAATTCCCTTAAGGAATATTTGGAAAATTATATATCCTAATAAATATATTAGGGCAGGCAAATCTTTCCCAGAACTGCCTGTTCTCATTAAGGAGAAATTAAATAAAAGATGATTTTAAAAGCCACCAGCTTAACAATGTTGGCAACAAATCGTGTGAATGCTAACAAAAACTGTCGAGAACATTTTTTACGCAGCAAGATTTTTAAACCAAATCACCATTGTTTCTAGGACTTAGTTGAGTTTAGGATGCTGATAATAAATGGAGAAGTTAAAAGGAGAACAATTTTGAGGAATAAACTTATTCAGTTCCACCAGGTTTTAGTGTTTACCTTTTTAATTCACGATAAAACAATGCCCCTTATATTTTCCCCCACCTCAACTCTTTAAATATTTAACTCTTCTAAAATGTCCTGTCATATGTCTACGTTTATAGTCTCCTCACACTTAACCGGCCGATCTTTGTACTGTACAAGTATACTAAAGTAACTAAACTGTATCGACTCTTTTACATAAGGAAAAATAAGTATCAATCAATAAATATAAAGTATAAGCGTACATAAATACATACATACATGAAAAAAATTATATAATATAGTACAAAATATACTTTTTCGGAAATCTCATAATGGATGTTAAAATGTATCAAAATTCAAGATAGTGGTATGTAATGTTTTAAATATATTTTAGATTCTGGGTTTTGGCATACATTTATCTGATTACCAAACCCTTACTTCACCTCAGACAAGACGTGTATTAATCACAACTTCCGAATGTGTAGAATGCCAGGCCTCCGCCGTGGTTCGGATTCCACGTCCAACTGTAGGTCCTCCATTTCATCTAACAATCACCCTACCATTACATATAATCCTAAGGGATTATAGCCCGAACGGGTAGTAAGACGTGGTGCTAATAATAATATTTTTACTAATAAAAATAATATATTGAGACTAGCTTACACATTATTTATTATTGATAATCTTATATTTAAAAAAATGGATTATTTGCTTTAAATTTTATATTTACGGTGTTTATTATGGCTACTAGATTAGAAGATTTTTTTCTGCGTAAATTTAACAGTTTAATTATTTTTTTGAAGCAATATTGCACAATATAAAAAATCTTGTATGATGTTTTTTAGCACTTTGTCTTACTATCCATTTGGGGTAGACGCATATTTAGAAATTACTTCAATGGTTTTAGGGAATGAGAAAGTTATAAGTATAGGGATTTTACCCATATCTACACACCCGATCTAGTGTCGAACCTTGATCTCCCCGTCATCGGCAATCTAGTATACTGATATAGTAGTGTGTTATACCACGTGGCCACCAAGGTGCGTACCATTTAATTAGCTACATATACATTTTATACACTTGTGTATAATTATAATTTTAAAATATTTAATTATATTTTGAATCTAAAACTAATATATTTCATGTCAAATATACAACAATAAATATTTCAAATTATTTATTGTTGTATATTTGACATGAAATATATTACACTCTGCATTATAATATATATATATATATATTATAATGCAGAGTGAAATAATTTGAAATATTTATTGTTGTATATTTGACATTATAAAATATATATATATATTAGCACTTGAGTAGAAGATATAACAAACAAACAATGCAACAATCCACACAATATTTTGATTAATTATCAAGATATCAAAACGTGTAGCATTGATACCCAGGAAGTAGCGACCGGGCTTAGACATGCGTGACAGGAAGAAATAATTGAGACACAACGTGTAGCCATCATACTCTCTTCCAAGGAGGTGTGGAAATAAACCTTAAGCTCACATCGACGAAATAAGGAATTCTCCCCAGTATAAATGTGGCAAGTACCATTCATTCAGACACCAGTCTTCAAACAGTGTCTGAAACAACAAACAGCATCTACAAAATGAAATTTGTGGTAAGAAGAACACACACACACTATATATATATATATATTTATATATATATATTTATATATATATATATTACTTTAACTACACACTATTAAAAATAGTTTAAGTCAAATTAACATATTTAAAAAAATACGTATTTCGTATTTAATTGTCATAAATAATACTGCATGTTAGTGATAGAAATATATTAATTGCTAATTAAAATCATAAGTTTTTATTTGTCTTTGAAAAGTCTAATAATTGGAAGTTATTGTGTTTAATTCTAACTCGTTTTAGGGAATTTATCCTGTGTAGGCCATCACTATACGGTACCTATTGCTGGTTTGCTTAGAACGACATGCCAGATTTCGAGTCCTGGCTGGGTGTACTTAGCTGTTTTTTAATAAATAGTTTCCCAATCTACTTCTACGGTTTAACCAGAAATGTCTTCTATTTCCTACCGTCCTTAGATCAATCTATCTCACCAGTATTAATGTGTAGATAGCTTGGATAGATAGTAAATAGAAATACACAAAATTAAAACATACACAAGTATAGATAAATTCCAAGATAGTTAGACCAGTCTTTAATCTAAAACGTAATCATTTGATTAGATCATAACCAATTAAATCATTAAACCCACTAACAGTTTACGTTTTTGGCAATTTTAATGAGAAAATAGGAGGAAATAATGTTTTCCTCAAATGATCAAGCAATACCTAAATACTACAATATTAGCTAACTATAAGTTCAGTTGACACTCATTCACTCATATTAACGAATTGGCTATTCCTGGAATCAAGCTCATGACCCCAAAAGTATTTAGCTGAATAACTGTTGAATAAGCTTACAAGAAAACAAATGTTATTTTCAAATTTTAAATGATTTGATGCAACCCTCACACAAAGTATTAATAAGTGTATATGCATCCATGCACAAACACACAAGAAGTTATTATTAACGTGTAGTATTTTTATTCTGAAATGTTTAATTACGTGGCATTAGATAGAACCACCTATTTTTCAAGAATAATGAAATATATTCTAAACACACATCATTGATAGTATTACTAAATTAGTTAATAATGTGAAGCAAACATGCAACATTTTAGAAGTTGTTAACAGTATTATTTATGATTTATTTATTTATTTTTAAAATATAATAGTTTCTCAACAATTTTTAAGTGTTTTAAATAATTATAGAATGTGTGCAACCGAAAATAGTGGAATTATGATTCTGTATTCCAAGGCGTGATGACTGAATATATCTATTTCTCTCTTAGCTAGTTACCATCATCTCCGCTATGGTGTGCGCATGCGCAGCCCAGGAGGGAGAGTAAGACGGTTACGAAGCGTGGGTTGGCAGGTCTGGGTTACGGCTACGTCCCAGTTCTGAGTTACGGTCCTGCCCACAGCTACAGCAACCAGCACAGTCTCTCCTACGCGGCTCCACTCGCCTATTCCAAGGTCATCGTGGCTGCGCCGGCCGTATCTACAGTTTCCTTCCATAGAAACTACGGTAACGGACTGGGATACGGCGGGTATGGGTTGGGATATAGCGGACATGGATTGGGATACGGCGGATATGGAGGATACGGACACGGTGGATATGGGCATTATTATTAACCAGGATTAATGTATTGAATGTAACAAAATAAGCTATCGGACTGTTATGATATGAAATATCTTTGTAATTATCATGTTTTTGATTAATTTAATAAAACTATACATGCATTCTAAATTTAATAATGTTTCATCACTGTTAAATATATACCAAATCAATCAAAATAAAATCCTTTTTAGATAATGATAACCTAAAAATAATATATCAATAGACTCAATCACATCTATTGGGAAAGACTAACCATTTAAGACTGTTTTATCATGGGAATATTTTAATCAATATCCACGTATAATGAGTACACATGTAAATATTGTTGGAATATTTTACTATTAATAAAATAAGTATTCTCCCATTTAAAAGACAGCGTAGGGATTTTATAACAATTAGTGTACCTCAAAATGAGGATATCAGCAGAAATACAGAAATATAAACCTAGGGGTATCTTTCTGAAAAAATAATCTGAATCTATATGAATCAATAGTTTAACTATTATTGTCTTTTATTTGAATCTATTAAAATAGATCCTTATTTTCTTTAGATATTGTTGAGCGTCTGACATTAAAGCTAAACTTTATACAAATGTCAAGACATAAAATAAAAATGTTTGTAACTGGTTTTGTTCTAATTCATCAAGACAACCTATCAGTATAATAACTTCAAAGTACGTTTATTTATGTAAGAAACTCTTAATTTAAAAAAGTTTGTATTCTTAACGGTACAATTTGTGTGAGAGCGAATCTCTTTAAACAATCTAAAATCAATCTACACTATTTTATTTTTAAAAACGTTGAATTTTCAATTTAGTTTTATTCCACCAGATGATGGCCGTTGGTGCATTGTACTTCACTTGAATTCCATTCGCTATATCCTCAGAGCTATTAAATAAACACATGGCTCCATTTTATATATATATATATATATATAAGTGTGTATCTTGTGTTTTATTAACAAATAAATGGCGTTATTCTTCCAGCTTAAAAATCATTTAAGATATAAATAATAGGATCAAAAACATTTTTGTGTTCTTATAAATATAGTAGAGCTGTGTTACAGGAGGGCATATTTATGAAAAAAATTGTGTAGTAAACAAATAATTTTCAAAAATGATTCATGCCTTCAGAAGGTTCAATAAATAAATATAGGTTTTTGTTTTCTGTGTCTATTGCTGCGTCCTACCCAAAATCAACTGAGATTCAACACATTTTGTTGGATTGCACTTATAAAGAGGAAGCCCAAAATAATGATACACACAACCGGTAATGTTGTCCATTCACCATCACATCTTATTTCTTTGTGTAGAAAAATTCATTCACCAAACACAGATTAACGCAAATAAATAAATAAAACAACTAGATTAAAAACATGTTTTATTTTTTTATATATTCTTAACACAATGTATCACCAGAAAAAATTAGGGTTTTTTAATATGTTAATATTTTACTAAAATTAAAATACGAAAATAAAAAATCTCTAACAGTTTTATATCACTTAAATGAACAATTTTAGATAGCTGGTGCTGGTATATATTATATTTATATATTTTGTGTGTGTGTTGTGGGCTATTTAAAAAAGGCAGCAAAGTTAGCTCAGGGTTAACATGTTTTACTTTTACTAGAGTGGCCAAGGGTGAATATCCTATTAGGTAATCTCTTCTTTTTTTTAATTAGTAGCGTTCATTCATACTTTATCCAAGTGAATTTCTGAAAATGTTCTTATGTCTCACCCTCCTATTCCCTATCTGTGTCATTTGTTATTATTATTATTAGCACCGCGTCTTACTACCCGTTCGGGTTGTACGCACTTACGCTAATGTGTAGTGGTAGGGTGATTGTGAGATGAAATGGAGGACCTACAGTTTAACGTGGAATCCGAACCACGGTGGAGACCTGGCATTGCGTCTTACTAACCGTTCGGGCTATACGTACTTACGCTAATGTGTAATGGTAGTGTGATTGTGAGGTGAAATGGAGGACCTACAGTNACTTACGCTAATGTGTAATGGTAGGGTGATTGTGAGATGAAATGGAGGACCTACAGTTTAACGTGGAATCCGAACCACGGTGGAGGCCTGGCATTCCCCACGTTCACAAGATGTCTTGTCAGAGGTGAAGGAAGGGTTTGGTAATCAGATAAATCTGTGCCGGGACCGAGGATTGAACCCCGGACCCCTAGCACCAAAGTCCGACACCTTACCCCTAGACCACCAGGTCACCTCTGTGCCATTTGATTAGTCGATATTATCTGTGACTATCCCAAGAGGCCAGTGAGATTCGTACCAGCAAGGGAAAATTAGTCACTATTAGTGAGTAGCACATTGGCGAAAAGAAATAACAAGATATAAACAGGCGAGGTAAGTAGAGCGTATCGTGCCCGTGTTTGCAGACAGTTACGCAACATCCGCCATTGTATGGCAGTGGTCAGGTGGTCATCAACAAGGATTCGAGGACACAGAGAAAGTGAATGTCACAGCCTAGGACAGTTAGATCCACCGCAATTATAGCGTTTTTAACAAGCGCTATTTTCTCGCATTGCTGGGTACGCAGGCTAAACTTCGAACTCGTCTAGTCATATTTGAAGGTGATGGGAAGGTTGCGGTTGGAATCCTGACACGGTCCACTGAGGGTGTTATTTACTAAATAGTTTATTTCTCTTCTCCAGGCAGATACGCTTACAATTTTTCTTTTTTTATTATTATTTTCTCATTCCTACCCAAGAGGGCTAGTAAATGTGGTTATGTCGAACAATAACAAGATGTACCACAAAATTAAGTAATTAATTTTATCTACAGAAGTGTTCTGGTGCATTTCCCCTAGTGCCACTCTTAGCATCCGTTATATTATGTAATACATTATAATACTCTAATTGACGGCATACTGACATTATATAAACTAAATAAAGTTCCTTAAGGTATGTTTTTATGCTCTAATATTTGACACTTTATTAACACCACGTCTTACTACCCGTTCGAGCTATTCGCCTACATACTAATTACACTAATGGTTTTAGGGATAATGAAGGTTATATTTAGAGGAAGTGTATCTATACTTGAGTGGAGGGGGAATGGATATTTTTTTTTTGTAAAAATCTCCCTCGATATACCCATCTGAGATTTGAACCTAGATCTCCTCGTCATCGGCAGTCTAGTATACTGTTAGTGTGACGCGTTTGATCACGTGGCCAACGAAGCTGTTTGTACACATGTTAAATATTTGGAAATGTAGGTTTGACTTTCGTGTGTGGGTGTCATTTAAAGTTATTGGCGATCATTTCCTCTCGGCACCCAGCAAGTTGACAATAGGTCAGAGCACGTGGGCTTTACTCTTAGCCGGGATTTTGGAGTCCATGGGGTTCGACACCTGGTTGGGCTAGTCACGAGAGTTTTATTCAACATTACCCGCCTCGGTGGCGTAGTTGGCTAACGCGCTAGTCGTGTTCGGCTCAACTGCTGAGGACGGGGAGATCGAGGTTCGAATCTCGGTCGGGTGAACTGGGGGTGGTTTTCCCTAAATGGTTTTCCACTCTCCCTCCACGCTAATGCGGGTTGACTTCCTCTAATACAACCTTTACAATTCCTAAGCCATTAGCGTAATTAGTACTTAAAGCGTGTAACCCGAACGGTAGTAGATATTAGCTAGATATTATTATGTATTCAATATTATGCATTTATTAATAATCAAACTTATCAACCATACCTTCCTGAGTTCAATCAATAATCACAATTTCTTACTTCCCACAAGGACAAGTAAGGTAGATTCAGGGTAAATGTACCCACATTAATGTTTAAGGGAGAGTGGGTAGTCATTTATGAAAAAAAATCCTCTGTAAACCTGCCCTGGATTAGAACCTTGAGCTACCCGTAAAGGTTTAGAATACGTGTCACCCTATGCTGATTTAGTAGAGATGATTCAATAGAAAAAAGAAGATTATCAATTCATGTTTCAAAGATTGTACTTTTCTTATATTTCAATGATATTGACATTACTATAGCTATTATTATTAGCCTATAGACTGAATGGGTAGTAAAACGCGGTGCTAAAAAATATTTATAGATATTATTTTTCATATTTTTTCATTTATATGAAGTATTTAACATTCACTTTCTGAACTGACTGATTATAATAGCACACGACTTGCAAACGAACTTAAATCTAGAACAGACATATTACCCTTGCTTCGGCCATTAATTCTTCACTGAAGAGTGTATACACATATTTCAATAATGATAAATTGTTCATCCTTGTCAGGAAGTGAACCCAAAACCCTTAACCTAGTATATAGACACACTGCCGACTAAGATGTGGTGTCATAGTCTACAGCTATTTATGTATTCATAATACATCGCTAGTTTCAGCATGGACCCCAGTCTGAAATTAAGGGATTTGTCATAAGACTTGTAAAAGTGAAGACATAGAAAAGGTGTCAGTCTCGCCTTGGCTAATTTGACATTAATAAAGGAATTTAGGGCTAAAATTCCAGATAGTTGTGCTGAAGCGGTTTATCCTAAATACGTTACCACTCTTATGCCACGCAAATGTGGGCAGACAACATTTATTCTCAATTTTACCTTCCTCATACTCGCCACATTTCTGTGAATACACGTATAACCCCGACCACGGGTAAGACGTGCTACATTTTGAATAGCAATAGATGTCCTTTTATATAAATTATGTATAGCTTATCTCAACTCAAATAGAATTTAAAAGTGCACATACAATTACTGCAGGGTAATGAACATTGATGGAAATTCTTTATAATATTAACTGTCTTTTGGTTGTTTAAGTTGACGCTAGATGTTAAAAAATATAACTTCAAAACACATCCCATGACGGGCTCGCCCGAATTGCGCCAATTCTCTTAGCTCTAACCCGAATTGCGCCAAGAGCTTAAAAGTGCCCCCCCAGACCGGACCCGAATTGCGCCAATACCCCCCTTCCCAAAACAGGACCCGAATTGCGCCAACTCTGAACATAAACA
>CABEEJ010007296.1:0-32032 GCA_901482245.1 Timema douglasi | reverse complement strand
CACTTTCCATTGTATTTAACTTTTTAGCCTTTTCTTTCTCGTTAATATTTGTATTAATAACTATCTAAGTCTTTTGTTATAATCTACAACACAGTAAGCCTAATTTGAAAATTTGAAATTTGAAAAGTAGACACTTAATTTATTAATCAGTCAATGAGAAGGTATCAATCACTGTCAAGCCATACGGCTTAAAACACAATGATCTGTGTCATTTTCTGGAACTATTTCTCTGTTCTGTCTAAGCTTTTATATCCTCTAACCTTCACCTACAACCCCCCTTTGTCATGCCACGTAATAGGTGACATGGTGGCACGACCCGTGGTCATCGCAGCCAAAAGACACCGCGACCATGTGTGATCAGGCCTCTGAGAGGAAAGCTTGGTGCTAGCTATCAAATATCTTAACATCTTCTGTTGTGATTCAACCAAAAAATTACTGTATATTTTAGAAGAAGGCTAAATATAGAACCTTTTTCATCAAGCCTGGTCTCATAGCTCCGCCAAAATTCTTAAAATGTCATTTAAAATGAACTAATGTTACATTTTTACACCTTTTTAAATACTAATAGAACTACACAATAGGCTTGTTAAGGAAAAAGATCCTCGTTGAAATTACTTAAATATATTTTGGCAGAACCATATTCTGACCCTAAAAATGAGATAAAAGTACCACTGAAATGTTATGCCTCTCCTTTAGCCAAATATAAAGTTTTATAAATAGTTTTCTTATTAATAACAAGCTAAGCATCGCGTCCTTCTACCCGTTCAGAGTATATGGATATTTACTAATTATTCTATGTATTAAGTATACGAAAGGTATAATAAAAGTGAAGAGTACTCGCATTTGCATGGAGTGAAAGTAAAAAACCATTTACGGTGAAAAATCTAAGGTTCACACAACCGTCTCTACTATACCGAAAAAAGAATCTACATTTAACAATTAGTTATTGACCCATTGCTTCCAAAAACATTTTCAGGAACCTGCTAAATTCGCTCAGAGCGGCATCACATGGTCATATTTATTTTAGAAAAGATTTTTGATGAAATAAATATGGTGTAAGTTCGGTGATAAAATAATATATTTTAGAAATCTTGTATTATACATTTACATTAGCCTATAGAGCATTCCGGCCCCGTGGTATAGTGATTCATGCACCTGAATACAAACCTAAAGGTCCCAGATTAGATACCCGGCTGGTACCATGGCTGATTTAACTGAAAAGAGACTTATCCCGAAAGTCACCAGGGTTTGATTGGTTAGGCTTTAGTTAGGTTTAAGATTTACACTGGTTCCCACCCTCATACTCACTATTAAAATAACCTCATCTCATCAGGACATGGAAAGAGTCTCTACGAAAAGTCTGTACGATTAGTACATTCGAGCGTCCCCTGGGCTAAGGTACTGTACATTAGTACCGGACAATATTTCCACAAACTTGGCCACGAATGATTTAGACCAGACATGCATTATATATATATAGATATTATACTACTGGTGACCTGGCGGTCTTGGGGTAAGGTGTCAGACTTCTGTGCTGGCGGCCGGGGCTCAATACTCGGTCCCGGCACAGATTTATCTGATTACCAAACCATTCCTTCACCTCTGAAAAGACATCTTGTGAATGTGTGGAATGCCAGGCCTCCACCGTGGTTCGGATTCCACGTTAAACTGCAGGTCCTCCATTTCATATCACAATCACCCTACCATTACACATTAGCGTAAGTGCGTACAAACCGGACGGGTAGTAAGTCGTGGTGGTAATAATAATAATAATAATAATAATAATAATAATAATAATAATATTATACTACTATAAAGCCACACGTCTCTCTCACTCACTGACATTAATGTTTACCCACTTTTAGATGAGCTAGAAACTTGAAATTTGGCAAACTTATAGCTTCTAGCCTGTAATCGATGGGAACATTTCAAATATTTAAAAAAAATAACTTTTAACCTCCGAAAAAATTCAAAATGGTGGAGCAACTTTAAAGTCAGTGGGGACTTTTCTTTGAAGGTCTGTTATGGCTAAACGGTAAGACCTATCAAAAAACGGCTCTGGAATTATATTAGTTTACATCCACTCACAAAAAAAAAACTCATTGGGGCCCCGACGACAAAGCGAACTGTATTTTATAAAACCCTAGCGCTTGTTCTATTATGTATATATAAAACCTTAGATCTGGTTCTCTAATAGGATATATATATATATATATATATATATATATATATAACTCGTGCAAGGTTTTCTCAAAGACAATAGCGACATTTAACATATAAGAAGCAGTTAATACATGTAACTGTACGGTGTTATTTATTATCAGGTCCTACGACAGGTCCATGCCTTCAGTGAACACCACCTGTCACCACCTGTCCTCTGCCTCCTCCTTGAGCTGTATGAACAGAATATTTCATATACTGCACAGTCTCCATTAATATAATTTCCAATGTATCTTTGTTTTTATTTTAATTAATGGAACAACTTTTTTTTAAAAGTTTCTCTGTCCATTCGTAAATATTTTTGATCAGACTCCGGATCTTCATTTTAGAGTTCTTGTAGCAGAAAACTGTCAATTCATTCACTGTACAGTACATTGTGTTCAACCTTTGAGAGAGCTGTTCTGTTGTGTAATAAGTAAATCATCTTTCATTAAAGATGGATTCAGATATTTTAACATATAATTATTTCCATCCTATTAAAACGATAGTTTATTTTTAATAAACAAATATGACAGTGTTACTATAGCTCCTTTTAGACCAGTTTTGTCTTACTAATAGGGGAAGAAGGAAATAACTAAACAAGAAGTTCTGAGTTAATTTGCCCGCGCATTAAATGTATAGCAATAAATTAGCCATTCCTTATTTCATCGCACTTCCTCTACACGCTTCATTTGTCCACGTGCGTTGCACGTGTGTGACGATTGGAAGCGGAAGCGGGACGGGAAAAACCGACACGAGACACTTAAAATACAGGTTCGAGCAAAAAGACTCGCGAGTCTTGTGTTATTCGTCCTAATTACTATAATTCTTGGTTCACTGACCTTGAATTATATCTTCGTTTTTCATTCCCACTGTTTAAAATAATACTCGCTCTGTCATTGACACGTTTGTAGAGTGAGTTCCAGACATTTTAGACATTTTTACAGTTATTATTTGGAATTTCCTCTTTTGTATTGAGGAACTTGGTATCTGGAGACTGAGTGAGGTTGGTCCTATATTAAGTTTGCTTGTGAGTCGTGCTATGACATAGTCTATAGATTCAGAACAAATTAACCTCTTCCCTGGTTGAATGGTCTAAGGCGTCACTCTCGTGATATACTGGACAGCTGATGATGAATAAATCAGGGTTCAAATCCCAGTCGACTTTTCTGATAGTGGATTTTCCTAAAGGGTTTTCCACTTTCCTTCCACGCAAATGTGAGTAGAGTTCCTCTAAAGTGCTTCCCTCCTCATCCTTATCTCAGTAACTATTATAAATACATATAACCTGAACCGGTAGTAAGATGCGGTGATAAGAAATATAACAGATCAAAACTAGATTTTTTATTGAATTAAACTGAGTCTTGCTATAGTCCAAATGTTCATAGGACAGCTAGAAAAATTACTAAACTAATTTTCAAGCAGTCTTACGTCAAGTCATGTGATCACTTTTAACACTAAAATCAGTAAAATGTGGTCGAGCTTTCCTTACCCCAAAACATATGTGTGTATTTTATAAGAACCACTTCCAACTAAAGTCAAGCTATACTTAATTATTGATAAAAGTGAAGTTAATTTAACTGAAGTGGGGTAGAGATGAGGAAAGTAGAATATTTGAGGTAATGTACCCACATCTGCTTGAATGGAAAGTGGGAAACCTTTTTTAGCACCACGTTTTTATTTATGTTTGGGTTATATGCTTATGTACTAATTATGTTAATGGTTTTAGGGATAAGGAAGCTTAAATTTATTGAGAGTGTACCTACATTTGCGTGTATGGAGATTTTAAAAATATTTTGGAAAAAATACCCTCAGTACGCCCGACCGAGATTCGAACCTTGATCTCCCCATCGTCAGCAGTCTTGTCTACTGCTAGATTAGCTCCTAAATCATGCGGCCACTGAAGCGGGTATTGGGATATTATTTAGGAATAAAAAATCTCGATGCACCCAATCAGAATTCAAACACTGAACTCTCTTTCACAAGCAATCAAACAAGACAAGTTTGACATTATTAAAAATACTTCTGTTTAGTAGATTGGCCTTATTTTTTAAAATAAAAACCTATTTCCAGAGATATTGAAGCTATTTCTTTAGAAAGAATTATTTTAAGATAGAGATAAAATGCTCCATAGTAAACAAAACTTTCTTATCTTCCACACAAATAAATATTATGCCATTTATTATGATTTTCAAACTTTTTTAATCCTAGCATTTCACCTATAATAACAATATTACTAAACATGAAACGGAATTTGTCTTATAATAAACAGTGCTAAAGAGACTACAGAGACAAATCCTAATTTATGATCAATCTTTCGGGAAGATTGCTAATGAATGTTCTTTGTGGCTGAATATGTTTTTTTGTGTTTAGCGAGACATTAAAATGTAGTAAACGGGTTTCTCTCGCTGTTCATTATTTTTATCTTAGTTGGAATATCAAATACGTAAACTAGTGGGTTGGTTGGATTTTATTGTGTTAAAGAACGTTAAAATAAGGTGTGCTGGGTTGTTAAGTAAGAAGACCTTAGCTAAACACTTGAACAAAAACAAAGGCTACAGCTTTCAACACAAATTAATCAATTTTAAAGTTATAAACGTAGCTACGTGTTTATAAGCATAAAATATATTTTAAATAAAATTAATAAAGGGTCATTTTCTTATTAAATAAATATAAGAAACCCACTTAGGCTAAATGTTAATCTCATTTAGTTGGGTTTGCCGATGATGGGGAGTTTGGGGTTTGAATCCTAGCCTGGTGTAGGCCTATTAAATCTTAATTTCCTAAATGGTTTCCCTAACTCCTTCCATGCAGGTGAGGATATATTTTATAACACATTCTACTTTCCTAATGCAATTAATGTATCCTCAATTTATCACTACAAAAGATTAACCATTATTAGGTACATATTTAGAAATAATGANGGGGGGGGGGGGGAAGATGGCCAAAATTGGAATATGTAAACCAATTTATGATTGATGTTGGTGCAAGGAGATAGAGGGATAAGAAGATAATGACAAAGTAGAGAAGAATGGAAGATAGGAGTAGGTGTCAAACAATCGAAGGAATGACGATATGAAGACGAAGAGGAATATATATATATATACACACACACACACACCGAATGGTGGAAAGAATTTAAAGAAATAAAGCTTCAAATAAATATTTAGGTTGTAGGCTACTACAACTTCAGGGTTAAAATATAAAAAATAACATACTTTAGCTTATGTTTTTCTAGTTATTTAACCTTAGATTTATTAATAGCTTAATCATATTCTAGGGATGTAGAGTGTGGTTTTGGAGGAATTACATCCACATTATAATGTATAGGGAGGGTAGAAATGACTATGATATATTACATTAAAGTGGACCTGACAGAGATTCAAACACAGTCCTCCACTTCAGTGGCAATAGTATATTATGAGAGTGATGCTTTAGAACGAGTGAGCTCACATGCTGATATCAGTGTAGTATATTGTATTAGATGTTCTGTCTTCAGACCAGTCCATTGCATCAACTTTGGTGGCCATATGTTCTAGGGCGTCACTCTTGCCTGAACCAGACTGCGGTAATGTTTCCCATTCTCTCTCTCTCTCTCTTTATTCGGAAAGGCGGGTACACTTCCTCCAAATTCAACCTTCCTCATTTCTATCCCACTAGCGTAAATAGTGCATAGGCTTACAGATCAAACGGGTAGTAAGACGTGGTGTTAAAAAAAAAAGGTCCATTGCTTTGTCAAATTTTAGTCCTTCATCATTCCCTACTAGCAGGTTCCTTTTTACTCACTCAAAAAATTAAATATTGTGATCGTGAAATCACTGTCTCTCGCTAAGCCTAGAACCATCACTGTCTTCTCGCTAAGCCTAGAACCCTCACTGTATGTCTTTGAGGCTGGAACCATCATTGTCTGTATCTGAGACTAGAACCATCACTGTCTGTATCTGAGACTAGAACCATCACTGTCTGTCTCTGAGAATGGAACCATCACTTTATGTCTCTGAGGCTGGAACCATCATTGTCTGTATCTGAGACTAGAGTCCATCACTGTCTCTCGCTAAGCCTAGAACCCTCACTGTATGTCTTTGAGGCTGGAACCATCATTGTCTGTATCTGAGACTAGAACCGTCACTGTCTGTCTCTGGGACTAGAACCATCACTGTCTGTCTCTGAGACTAAAACCATCACTGTCTGCCTCTGAGACTAGAACCATCACTGTCTGTCTCTGAGGCTGGAACCATCACTGTCTGTCTCTGAGGCTGGAACCATCATTGTCTGTATCTGAGACTAGAACCATCACTGTCTGTCTCTGAGACTAAAACCATCACTGTCTGTCTCTGAGACTAGAACCATCACTGTCTGTCTCTGAGACTAGAACCATCACTGTCTGTATCTGAGACTAGAACCATCACTGTCTGTCTCTGAGACTAGAACCATCACTGTCTGTCTCTGAGACTAGAACCATCACTGTCTCTCGCTGAATTTTAGGGTACTTTACAAAAGTAGAAACTTCCGTATCTCCGCCACTATTTGAAACACTAAATAACTTATCATTGCAAATTGATAGTACTATTAAAAATAAAAAACTTTTTTACGAAATATATTTTTTATAAATCCAACAGTTTCTGAGATATTGGCAAATATATTAATACAATTTTGTGAGCTTTAGTTGTAAAGAGATACTACTTAAGTCTTAACGGAATAATTCTCCATTGCCATAGAGTAATTAAATATAAGTAATGCTCTAAAAGTTTATGTTGTTTTTCCTTGAACCTATGAGGAGAAATATTTGTACAACAATTATCTATATACATTTTAGACTCACTTGTTAATATTTACATTTTTTATTGGTCAAAATTTATAAATGAGGAATTTAATAGCAATACGATGGCATGAAGATTTGCAACACCTAATAAAATGCTGAAAAATTTTACTGGCAGTTGAATGTTTAATTTGAAATGTTGACCCTTGTGGACCCAACATTGATCTTTTTTATCGGTCCAAACATACAAATGAGGACATTAATTCTTTAAAAACAAAATTATAAAATTTAAAACTGGAACTAAAAAAAAGTCTTACATAAGTATAGTGCAATGTATTCTTGGGTTTGCTAGTGTATATTATTCCGTCTCACATATATTACGAGTTTTGAGTAAATATCTCAATTTTCAAACAAAGAGTGAGAAAGTCCGTGTGTAGTTCCGTACCATTTATTTTTCACATTTTACAAAGGGTTATGTATGGTAAGTGCTGGGGATACTCAAATTATTTTTGTATATTTTCTAAGTGTTACTGTATAACTCTACAACTATGATTTATCTTATCTGTAAAACGAAGGTTGGCCGAAAAATAATCCACAGTCGCTCATAGCTCGCAAATTAAAAGAGATAGTCAAATGAAACAAATATGACATTAAAGTACATTTTATTTCCTACATAAACTTACATTTATTTTTCCACATAGACACCATTTAAACCTACACATTTCTCCTAACGGTGAAACAGTTTTCTCACCCCGTCAATGAGAAATGCCGGCGGTCTTTCCTTAATTCACGACCTTGCTGCGGCTCTCAGTTCATCATCCGTGGTGAAATAAATACCCTTGATATCCCCCTTTAAATACGGAAAAAAGTGAAAATTACATGGTGCCAAATCTGTGGCGTATGGAGTGTATGGATTGGATGGAGCCCCGGCGGTTGCACGCGATGTGTGTGGCTGAGCATTGTTGTGTTGCAGAATTATCGGATCCGTGGATTGTCAAACACGACTCACACGTCTCCTAAGGTGTTTTAACGTATCGATGTATCTCAGAATTCACGGTCGAGCCAGCCTCCAGGTATTCAATCACGTACACATGTTTGGAATCCCAGAAAACTGCCAAAAGATTTTTTCCAGAGGTCTGTGTTTTTAATTTATTTTACTCTGGTGAGCCACAAGGTGGTATTCTATTCTTTTTCGTTTTTCTTATGGTTCTTAATGAAGCATACAAGTTTCGTCTCCCGTCACAATATTGAAAAGAGAGTCACTTCCCTCGTCACGATAACGTTTCAGAAGCTGCTCACAACATTCCTCTTGTTGGTGTTTGTTCTCTTCTGTGAATTTGTGTGGCACCCACCGCGAACATATCTTACGGTAGCCCAGTTCTACAATAATGTGCCCTACTCGTTCTTTCGACCTATCTGGGTGGCCATTCATTGTTGTTTGATGCGACGGTCATTTTGAATCAATTTATCCACCTCCTGTTGGTGCTTGTCATCAGTCACAGAAACTGGTCGACCACAGCGAGGTCCATCCTCAATATTCGCTCTAACAGCTTTCAATGCACAAACTTTTACCGCCCTCCTACTCACCGTACTTTGATCAACAGTTTTATCACCACAAACGGCTTTTAGACGACGATGAATATCACTAGCGTTCACTTTCTCAGCTGTTCACAATCCAATCACTGCACGTAGTTCTAGACGCGTTGAGCTGTCGTACTCGACACCATACCAATGGTAACTGACAGAAAATAAGAGGGAGTGGGTCAACGAGTGTTGGAATGTTTGTAGTACTGGAATGTAGCTACAAGATGGCAGCATGCGCCTTGCTGTACATTGTTTTGTTCTCCCATCACGTGCGACTGTGCATTGTGTATCAGCTGGTCCTCGTATTTAATAGCGCAAACCCCGATCAGAGAGTAAGACACCATGTTTAATATATATTTTATTTATTTGAATGATGAATTAAAGTGATAATTATATACATTATCGTTCTTTACATTGACCTAAATCTATTATCTATCCGAACTAGCATTATCTGACCCTGTTGAGTACAGTACTTCTAAAATATTGACACTGATTGAGTAGAAACTAGTAAGGTAGAACTCTACGGAAATTTACATGAAATTGCAGCGTAAGAAATTAAGAAACCATTTTGATAAAAACACCCGATTGAGAATCGAATCTCAATCCCCCCATCATGGGCAGTCTACTCTATTGAAATGGTAGTGCGTTAGACCACGTGGCCACCGAAGGAGGTGAAATTGATTTTTATATATTTGTAGTAGGCCTTTAGAGCATAAAACTCTTCCCTACCCACAATTCTTGCAACTGAAATAATGGGAACTTTACAGCCCACCATAAGATCGCAAGTAAAATATCCTCCATGCACCCCTAATTTGAAGCTCCGCGCCTTCACAGAACTATTCCTCTCGTTTATATCGCTTACACTGACGACTTTTACGAGCCCTTACATCAAGATGTCTGTAATGACCCTGAAAATTGGATCTTTTAGACTTCCACGTTCAATCACCATAAAAAAATAACGCAATTTCCATTTCCTTAAACTCTTTTGTCTTAATATTCAAAATAATATTTTTTTTATTTTTCTTGACGCTTTTTTATATAAAAAATGAAAAATGGTACATCAATGTCCAAAGAGTATTCTTTAAGAGCCATAAACTTGAGTTAATAGAGGACGAGTTGACTTTGGTTTCGAAGACGGATTTAGAAAGATGGAAATTTCATGTATAGTCTGCCCCAAAATTGAGTTAAATAAATTGATTTTGAATTTAAAGAATTATAAACTAATGGGATCAACTCATAATATCATCACTTTTTAAATTGGTAGCCTATCTCAAGTAAAGGATTTCCCTGTTTTTGTGAATATATTTTTAAAGGATAATAATCACTAAAAATAATAAACACATAACGGCAATTTGGGAATCTGGAATGCTGTTATTTTCCATAGAAAGTTCATAGTATCATTTATTAAATATATAATATTAATTATATATATATTTAATTTTATTACTCTGATTTTATCATCATTTTGATGTGAAACGATTGAAAAATTTAATTGCACTGGGCATGTACTTCGATTTAAAATTTGACATACCCACCTTGGTGGTTATGCAAGCTAAGACGTCGACTCATTTGGTCTGGTCTTATAGTGACAGGGATGCCCAAGTTCCAATTCCAACATGGTGTACACACGAATAATTTCCTAAATGTTTTCTCACTCTACCTATTAGCAAATGGAGTAGTGTTTCCTTTTTGTCGTACCTTCCTAAGCCCTGTTCTGTTTGGTAATCTATGTGGGTATCCCGTACCCTGGTACACAAAAATAATTAAAATAAGCTGCACATGAAGTTTTGAGTTCTCAAGGAAGTACACGATTGTTTATGGCACACACTGTATAAAGCAATCTTTTTGACTACCGTTCATAAAAGCAACTCCTCGGAGAAGAATCCACTAGGGGATCATAACTCCGTAAGATCCCAGCCTCCCACCCGGAGGTCCATAAAGCGACTGAATGAGGGGACCAAGATAGCGCATCTCTGCCCAAAGTCAGTCAGGTAATGTAAACAGAAAACAGAACTAACTAAACGTCCAATTTTAATGTTGATAGGCTTCCTTAGAAAAAGATATAAAAAATGTTAGGGATTTGTTCCTGAATAAAATGTTTTAAAAAGTATTTTAGATACTTTATAAATAATTTTCTAAGAAAGAATTTATTAAGATAAAGGGGTTTCAAAAGTTTTTAAGAAAACTTTGAACGAAATTTGGACAAACATGCGTGATATATTTTTAGCTTATATTAAACCTTGTACTAATATAATGGGCTATTTATTGTATCAAACATTATTTATAATAACTTGTGTGGGCCCTGGTGACTATAGATAGTTCAGAGCTAGAGCATCGACCCACAAAACCTTGTTTCCGGGGATCGTTTTCCGTGTCCAGTTGTCAGTTGTCTTTTTATATACCCCTAGGAGAAATAGCGTACTATGATCGGGAAAAAATGAAATCGAGATTTTGATAGAGTTGACGTTTCGTGACCCCCTGAAACAAAAATAAATATTTTTGCGATGCAGTCTGTATCTCAGCCCAACAGTGGTGTAGTCGTAAATTTAGCAGTGCTGGAACACAAGGCCGTACGTTGAAGAGGGTTGGGGAGTGGGGGGGCCACAGCCCCCAGCCGCTGTAGGCAAGTTTCACAAACATAAAGGCCTCTATAAGCCATTTGTAGCCATTTTAATGGTTACTAAGGCAGAAGCTTACTTAGCGCGATTTGCCTAAAATTCCAAATATTCGCATAGAGAACAGTAAATTTAACAGAATTTATTGATTCATAGTGTGGAAAAAACTAAACATAATATTATTGATATAAAATCAATAAGTTAACTTAAAAGTGGATAGTATAAAACTTTATTAAGAAATCTACTTTTAATATTTTTTCTTGAAAAGCAGGGACGGAACGGTGATCCCGCTCCACTACACCCCTGCCGCCTAGAGCTAACGCCGTTTTACCGATAGGGGTAGTACTTGGTATCAAGGGTTTCCATAAGGTTCCCCAAGGGGGGTTTTGGAAACTAATATTTAACCATAATACTAAGGGTAGCTTATTTTAGAGTGAAAAGATAAAAAATATATTTTCTTGAATTCGGCCTAACGATTTTGATTACAATTAGTACTTAGGCACTGTTCAAACAAACAAAAAAACAAATAATTGGTGTGCCTATCTCGTTTTTAAGGAAAAATCACTTGTTGGGTACAACCTTAAAAAAGCGATTATATCTAATTTGGCTCATATCTCCGCAATACTTTGAGATCCAAAATAGCTTATTATTACAATATGTGGGACTAATAAAAATGAAAAGCTTTTAATAAAAAATATGTTGTTAGAAAACCAACTAAGTTCAAAGGTACATGAAACTATTGAATATACCTTGCTGGTGTTATTGATCAGATATAAACAAGCTTGGTTTAGAATAAGGAATATGGTTAATGTGTTTTATTTAAATCCTTTTGAAGTCTAAACTTATGATAAATATTTACACTTTATGGTGGTCATGGCAGGTCAGTTGTGAAATAAAAGAAAGAATTAGCTCGATTGATTGATTGATTGATTGATTGTATAACTCAAAGGGGGCAGTGCCGAGTTGAGTTGGAAGGTCAAGAGTTTGAGATGTATTCTCATATCGGCACAACTGCTCTTGCCTGGACGGTACAAAGGACTACTTGCTGCACCAGTGTGATGTTTCCTGCTCCACCAGGGTTATGTTACCTGCTCCATTGGTGGGACTTTACCTGCTCCACCAGTGGGATGTTTCCTGCTCCATTGGTGGGATGTTTCCTGCTCCATTGGTGGGATGTTTACCGCTCCATTGGTGGGATGTTCCCTGCTCCATTGGTGGGATGTTTCCTGCTCCATTGGTGGGATGTTCCCTGCTCCATTGGTGGGATGTTCCCTGCTACATTGGTGGGATGTTACCTGCTCCACCAGGGTTATGTTACCTGCTCCATTGGTGGGATGTTTCCTGCCCCACCAGGGTTATGTTACCTGCTCCACCAGTGGGATGTTACCTGCTCCACCAGTGGGATGTTTCCTGTTTCATCAGTGGGATGTTACCTGCTCCACCAGTGGGATGTTTCCTGCTCCACCAGTGGGATGTTTCCTGCTTCATCAGTTGGATGTTACCTGCTCCACCAGGGTAATGTTACCTGCTCCATTGGTGGGATGTTTCCTGCTCCACCAGGGTTATGTTACCTGCTCCATTGGTGGGATGTTTCCTGCCCCACCTGTGGGATGTTCCCTGCTCCATTGGTGGGATGTTTCCTGCTCCATTGGTGGGATGTTCCCTGCTCCATTGGTGGGATGTTCCCTGCTCCATTGGTGGGATGTTACCTGCTCCACCAGTGGGATGTTACCTGCTCCACCAGTTGGATGTTACCTGCTCCACCAGTGGGATGTTACCTGATCCATTGGTGGGATGTTTCCTGCTCCACCAGTGGGATGTTTCCTGCTCCACCAGTGGGATGTCACCTGCTCCACCGGTGGGATGTTACCTGCTTCACCAGTGGGATGTTACCTGCTCCACCAGAGGGGTATGTTACCTGCTTCACCAGTGGGATGTTTCCTGCTCCACCAGGGTTATGCTACCTGCTCCATTGGTGGGATGTTACCTGCTCCACCAGTGGGATGTTACCTGCTCCACCAGTGGGATGTTTCCTGCTCCACCAGTGGGATGTTACCTGCTCCACCAGTGGTTATGTTACCTGCTCCACCAGTGGGATATTTTCTGCTCCACCAGTGGGATATTTCCTGCTCCACCAGTGGGATGTTACCTGCTCCACCAGTGCGATGTTTCCTGCTCCACCGGTGGGATGTTACCTGCTCCACCAGTGGGATGTTACCTGCTCCACCAGTGGGATATTTTCTGCTCCACCAGTGGGATATTTCCTGCTCCACCGGTGGGATGTTACCTGCTCCACCGGTGGGATGTTACTGGCTCCACCAGTGGGATGTTTCCTGCTCCACCAGTGTGATATTTTCTGCTCCACCAGTGGGATATTACCTGCTACACCAGTGCGATGTTTCCTGCTCCACCGGTGGGATGTTACCTGCTCCACCAGTGGGATGTTTCCTGCTCCACCGGTGGGATGTTTCCTGCTCCACCGTGTGGGATGTTACCTGCTCCACCAGTGCGATGTTTCCTGCTCCACCGGTGGGATGTTACCTGCTCCACCAGTGGGATGTTTCCTGCTCCACCGGTGGGATGTTACCTGCTTCACCAGTGGGATGTTACCTGCTCCACCAGTGGGATGTTTCCTGCTCCACCGGTGGGATGTTACTGGCTCCACCAGTGGGATGTTACCTGCTCCAGCAGTGGGATGTTACCTGCTCCACCAGGGTTATGTTTCCTGCTCCATCAGTGGGATGTTTCCTGCTCCACCAGTGGGATGTTACCTGCTCCATTGGTGGGATGTTACCTGCTCCACCAGTGGGATGTTTCCTGCTCCACCAGTGTGATATTTTCTGCTCTACCAGTGGGATGTTACCTGCTCCACAAGTGGGATGTTTCCTGCTCCACCTGTGTGATATTTTCTGCTCCACCAGTGGGATATTTCCTGCTCCACCAGTGGGATGTTACCTGCTCCACCAGTGTGATATTTCCTGCTACACCAGTGGGATGTTACCTGCTCCACCAGTGGGATGTTTCCTGCTCCACCAGTGTGATATTTTCTGCTCCACCAGTGGGATGTTTCCTGCTCCACCAGTGTGATATTTTCTGCTCCACCAGTGGGATGGTTACTGCTTACATATCCTATCAGAGCACCTTCTTGTGGTGAACCTTGGCCACAGACAAAGAAATAACAGATACACAGCCTTACGGGAGATTTGTTGCGCTCCTCGAGTCAGGTAAAACTTAAAATATACAGTGATAACAGCGCTTCCAAGTGAGAATTCTTTAAAACAACTCACTTGCAAAATTTTCCTTGTGAGAAAGGCAAGCTAAGAATGGCTGTCTCTCCGAGTATACTAGTCCAGGTAGCGGTAGTCCCTTAGCCCCGCCTCACCCCCCTATCAATGACCCAAAACTTTTCAAACAATTGAGTGTGTTGGACCCAAATATACAATGTCCGTGCTTCTCTGTGCCCTTGGCCAACGTTCAGAGGGTTTTACCGAGCTAGGAATAAATATCTTCATTCTTAGTTAAGGGAGCGAGACACTCGTGGTGCACCGTACTTTTTATTTAAAATGAATTTGAGTAAATATTTGAGAATAGCAGCTATTCGATCAAATTTTAATGTGCTTATTTTAATTATTTAGAGAAAATGTGATAAATATAATAATTTTTCTCAATTTCTGACTGTCTTCAAATGGTCAAATTTAAATAAAGATTTAAATTGCTTAATTTGTTTAGAACGTTACTAAAGTATTCGTTTACCAGGAATATTGTGTTATCGTTTCCAAAATGTTTTAGTACATTGGAAGCATGTTTTGTTCTGAAAATACACATTTTAAGGGGGAGATGGGATGATAGGAGATTACGTTTATTTCTAAGAGTAGCGCCAACATATTATGTTGCATGTAAACCAAAATAAACTTATCGTTTCTACTTTCCTGTAAAGAGAAAAAAGCATGGCTACTTTCTTCTTTCGTTATGTCTACGGTGACCATACGTACTGTTTTTTGCAGTACAGTACTGTTTTTTGGGGTGATGCCCTGCTGTCCTACAGAGCATGCGATAGTACAGCAAAAGGTACTGTTTTTTAAAACCAAGAATTTTAAAAAATACTTAGTTTTGAAGTAAGATAAAATAATATTTTGAATTGAACAGCGCCTGCGCAAGGAACATCATCCTTGAGCAGTTGGCAAACACTCAACACATGTGCTGCGCCCTCTCGAACAAGATTGAAACTTATTTATTAGCTCTGTGTGATAATACCACCTAGCCTACCGTTTTTAATGTCTTACCCATACTCTTTTTTCGGTCTTCATTTGTTTTATATGTCTTCAGTTGTCTCGCCTAGTCTGTGAGTGTGTGTTGTGGTTGTTCTATTAATTTTTAAATAATAATAAAAGCTAGTATACCAAAGTGTTGTGAGATGGGGCAGCCACGCAGAAAATGTTCATTTAATTCTTCTTTGCAAACAGAATACCCTTTCATAAAACTAAAAAACAGTGATAACCCTCACATTGTTATTTGTGAGCTGTGTAGAGGTGAAGTTGACCTAAGCAATAGTGGTCGCACAAGCATTGTGAGGCATTTGAAGCAATGCAAACACTTACTAGCAGTAAATGCAGCCATATCAAGAAGTACGGTAAGCAAGTTCTTTTAAAAAACGTATTAACTTCTGAAAATTTTATTTTCGCTGCCAAAGAGGGTACTTTTGCATATCATACAATTAAACATATGCAGAGTTTTCGTTCCCTTGACTGTACGTCGAAGCTGGTAGCAGGTATGTTTGAACCGAAGTTCTCCTCAGCCCGCACTAAAACGGAAGCAATTGTAAAAAACGTTTTAGCGAAGGAGGTCCAGGAGAGATTGAATATAAATTTAGGAACAGCACATTATTTCAGCGTTATGATTGATTCTTCCAATCACCTTAACATTAAGATAGTGCAATTGATTGTACGATACTTTGACTGTACCCAGGGAGTAAAAGTCAAGCTTCTGGAACTGAAAGACCTTTCTGAAGAAACATCTGAGCAGTTACAAAGCTACGTTTACTCTACCTTGTTTTCACTAAATTTAGTGGAAAAGTGTGTTGGTCTTTCTGCAGACAATACCAACACTAATTTTGGAGGCCCTAATCGAAGGGGGGGAACAAACCTGTTCAAGAAGCTCAACAACTCTTGTGCAAAAGCTGTTGTTGGCGTAGGCTGTGTTGCACATGTGATAAAAAAAACTGCATTCAGAATACAACAGACTTGTTACCGATTGACATTGAAGTAGTAGTTGTCAAGATTTACAAACATTTTTACATCCACACTTTCCAGGTAAGTACATTACAAACATTTTGTGAGTCTGTCGAAATGGAGTACAAGAAGATGCTATCTTTTTCAAAGACTCGATTCCTCCGTTTGATGCCAGCTGTGGAGCGTATTCTCTTAATGTATGAACCTTTGAAGGAGTATTTCCTAACTTCCCCTTCTTGCCCAACAATATTGAACCATTTGTTTGAAAACCCTGTGGGTGAAGCATGGTTGTGATTGGTTCTTAATGTTAGCTTTCTATTTCACGAGGCAATTTTAAATATTGAAGGTGATAATAAGTGTACAACTGATGCCACACTAGCATATTTTGAGCTGCTTGAGAAATTGGAAAGCAGGGAAAATTCTGTATTCTTGCCAGTGAAAGTAAGAAGCTGTCTTAGCAGCATTGAAACAGTCAGCGAGGTGAATTACAGAAGTGATTTTGCTACAGAAGCATTGCATTGCATATTTGGAAAAATGGACTGCTAATCTGCAACAGTTAAAACTTTTTGAATGAGTCAGATTACATGAGAAAGTTACGTGGGAGAAGGTTCTGGCTTCGTATGAGGCTTTCAAAGATACCATTGGCTCTACTGTAGATGAAGATGGTCTTTTTGACGAAATTACAGCGTTAAAAAACTTTCTAGCTGGGGACAAAATTCCTGAGTGGAATGAGAGTAAAATTCCTATTCAAACCAGGAGGTTGGAAGTGTTTACTTTTATGAACAACAGGCTTCAACCTCTTAAAAACCTGCAGTTGCTATATGAGTTTATACTTTGCTTGCCTGCCACGAGTTCTTCAGTTGAGAGACTTTTTTCAATAATAAATAACTACTGGGGGAGTCAAAAAACCCAATTGAGTTTTGGGATGTGATGCAGGTTTACACAAATTTTGCCGAAACCTGTATGGAAATGTTCCAATATCTGAAATCTAAAGAAAAGCCTCTAAAAGCCATTCATAGCTCAGATAAATATGAATGTTATGATTATGAAGCAAATGCCGGCACAAGGAGTTCCAAAATTGTTATTTTTTTAATTCACTTTCTCTTTATTGAATTTTTTAAGTACTTTAGTGCAATGTTTTATTTACCAATGGGTTTGTACACGTGACTAGTCTTAAAATATTTATTTTTGCAAGTTATTTATTTAGAAGTTTTAGGCACAAGTATTATTTACAAAAATACTATATACACAATAATAAAAGCCAATCTAATACTTGATGTATATAAATTTAACTTTATGTAACTCGCTCTCTTAAACTAGTATTCAAAAGTGAATTTTAATAAATGGTTTTATCTTTAAACTATTTTTCTTCTATCTACTCTATACATAAGTTATACACGCACGTCGCACACCATGCTACTCGTATATGTGATATATTTTAATGTCCTGTTTTTTCAAAAAAAATATATAGTCACCGTAGTTATGTCTCACTACACGTTCGGGCTATACGGATAAATAAAAATAACGATAATATTCCATATACGATAAAGGTACAGTATAGAGAAAATATACTCGCATTTGCCTGGAAGTAATGTGTAAATCACTCTCCTTAGGAATATGTTAAAAAAAATTAAATATTTCTTAAGGGGTAGTTTTAAAAATTAACTTTGCCTACTTTTTTATTTTGAATAGCTTAAGGATTTTTTTAAATTAATGTTTTTCTCTCGGCAGTCGGCTAATACTAAACCACTAGATTTAGTTTTGTTTTCTGCTCTGATATATTTCCCACACTGAAGAACCGAGGTAATTTATTAGACCGTCTAACTACAGTGTTATAATGTGTATCTACTATTCAATAGGGGAGTAATATTAGGTTTGTGAGAAAAATAGTAACTTAATAACCTTCCTCGGTGGGCGTGCATACTAAAATTCAAATATATATAATCTGGTTTTCAGATGATGGGAAGCTTCGGGTTGGGGGCAAAGTTCATCGAATTTGGGTAATGTTCATCTGAAACATAAGCTCCTTATTTCTAACCAGTTAAAATGCATATATCCTGGATGATTAGTAAGACTTGGTGGGATAAAACATGTTAGTTTCAATTTAATACTGATATTCTAAAAACACTAATGCCTTTTAAAACATTTCAAAACATTCCATACATTTATTTCACCTTTTAATAAATAATTGCATTACTTTGTCTTGATGATGACAAAGGCTAATCTACTCTTAGGGGTGAAACATTGAACTAACTCGTTGGGAGGCCCAAATTGCACCAAACACGCCCATAATCACGCGCTGCTGTGTGTTTAAAAGGGCAAGAAAGCAAGGGAGGGAGGGTTTAGAGGAGGGGGGNGGGGGGGGGGGGTTGGAGTATACTGGGCAGACCATAAAATGACCATACCCGTTTTTGTTTGACTTGCAAATAGGAAAATGAGGGTAGATTTACGTGGTTTGAAAAAGTAAATAGAATCTCTTTTGTGTTTGAAATGTTAACAGAACAAAAACACTATTTTTTATCAAATAGGTTTGGGGGGGTGTTAGCGCGCTGTGTGAACAATGATTTTTTGTGTGTGTTGATGGTTCACTTAGTGGTTATTATGTTTGCTTGTACTGTATGGTAATTGGAAATAATGTAATTACATTGTTTGTTTTTCTCATTGATGGTCTGTGTACTTAAACTATATACACAACTAACCCTTTTACTTTCTCATACTTTGAAAGTATGAAGAATAGTACCAGCAATTCTTAAAATATGTGTTTTGGCATAACACCTATAATAATGTATACATGTATCTACACATTATTTAGAACAAAGCAGTCAATTAAAAAAAAATTAATATGACAAACAATATTACTTCCATGTCACAAAAATCAATTCTTAATTTTACATTGCATTTTATTAACTATCCATCTGGACTATCAGCATTTTACACTAATGGTCTAGAAATAATAAAGTTATAATTTAGAGGAAATACACCCGCATTCACATGGAGAGAGAGTGGAATACCATTTAGGAAATATCAGCCTTAGTACACCTGGTCAATATTCGGCTGACCAAAATAATTAATTTATCTTATATACTAATACAAAGAATAGTTTGTTTGACTGTTATAATTATAACTGATGAGCTTTGCGCGCAAAGGTATGAGATTTTAAAAATCAAAGTCCCTTGTGAGCCGCATATGATCTAACGCTATACTATTACAGTAGACTAGACTAGATTATGGGTAGATAGAGGTTCGAATCTTGGTTGGGTGGTGTTTCCAAAATGGGTTTTCACGCTTCCTCCATGCAAATTCGGGTATACTTCCTCTAAATATAACCTCCCTAATCCCTAAAACGATTAGCGTAACTAATACATAGTCGTATAACCCGAGCTGGTAGTAAGACGTGGCGATAAACATAAAATAGGCCACACTTTGCACGAATATGGAAACCTCGAGGCCGGAATTTTAAAATGGTTACCATATTATTTTAAAATGAATAAAAACCAGGCTGGAATCAGAAAGTTCACGGAAAACGCAAGGCTTCTAGGCACTAACTTTAATACGTAAACCTCCAAGCACAATCATTAAACTAAAAGCATTTCTCCCGGACAACTTTGGGTGAGTCAACTGATTTCTTATAAAACATAATATTCTAGTGAACTAACGACTTTTTTCAATTGTGTTACTAAGCTTATTATTCATATTATGTCACCTAAGAATACATTTAAAATAAATTTAAGACACTGGATAAATTTTATGTTCACCAACAACGTTCTAATTAATAGAAATATATGTCCAATTCCTTCTTATTTAATTTTAATAACTATTGTTTTTATCGTGTAATGTTAACATTTAAAATGAACGAATAACGTAAATAACTTTATATAGGCTACCTTATATAAATCAACAACGGTACAAAACTAAGAATGTGTCTATAGTATAAATTAAGCAATTATAATATATATATATATATAATAAACTTGCAGAAAAACGCTAAGCAAATACATGCAAGACCTTAATTATATTTTTTCTACAATTTTAAAACAATACATTAGAATTCTAGTGCGATGGACTCCTTATATATTGCAAATTTTGTTTATATTATTACATTGGTTGAATAAGGCATTTTAGATAGGGCATTTCGATCCAAAATAAAATACATAGTTATATTTTAGAAACTTAGGTTCAAATCCCGATTATGACCCAATTTCACTTCCCACCAAATGTCATGTTTTCAGGCCCAAGGATTGGGTAGATACTGTGATGACTGATGAGTGAGTAGGTGAGTGGGTAGATACGGTGATGACTGATGACTGAGCAGGTGAGTGGGTAGATACGTGTGATGACTGATGAGTGAGTAGGTGAGTGGGTAGATACGGTGATGACTGATGAGTGAGTAGGTGAGTGGGTAGATACGGTGATGACCGATGAGTGAGCAGGTGAGTGGGTAAATACGGTGATGACTGATGAGTGAGCAGGTGAGTGGGTAAATACGGTGATGACTGATGAGTGAGTAGGTGAGTGGGTTTGGCCTTTTATATAGTATATAGATTTCATTCAAAACTATACATTCTTGCAAATTACAACAACAACAAAATGTATCCACACCAATTACATTCACAGGTGAGGTTCCTTTTCCTAATAAAACCTTAAAGACATTAAATAAATTATAAGAAATATGTATGTGAACTAACAAAATGGCTAATTGAGATCACATGAGTAAGAGGAAGTCCCTACACATGCGAGTGGAGTGTCCCCAACCCAACACACGCCACAAGTCTAGACATCCGGTTAAGTCGAGTTTAAACTTGTTCCTTCTTTTAGAACCGGGATTGCTCGGGTGCGTGCTAATAACGACTTACATGCGCCTCGCGTGAACAAGGTGGACCTAACGACTTCTACCAGAGGCCACAGGTGGCCTGGAGGATGGGTAGTATTGTCGCACTCTGTGTGGGTGTGTCTGAGGAATCTGCATTTAACTAAACTGACTGGGGAGGGATGAGTAAAATAAAATTGGCAGGAAATGTATTCACATTTTTGTGGAGGGAGAGTGGAAAACCACCTTCACTACACAAGGCTGGGATTCCAACCCTGACCTCCTACGTCACCGGCCAACCGAGCGGAAGAGTTTGACTTTAAGACCACGTTCTCACTGATCTACTTAAAACTATTTATTACAAACATAGTTTGAAAGTATGTGAATATTTAGAGATGGAATGCTCGAATACTTTCTTCCTTGAATATTTTGAACCCTATGTAATTTTCTAAGAGTTGATTTTAAATCACAATTTCAGCAAAGTTTAGAATCGTTTCTTTATTATCGTGTCGAGTATGTGTGTATAGGCGAGCTTGGTCTGGGACCAAATCGTAATATAATACATAATTATATATTATATACTCTGTGTTATATTTATAGTTTACGACGGTAAACTAAATAAAACCATTGTCGTCCCCTCAACTTAGTTTTTAGTTTATGTGCATATTAATTATCTGTTAACAAATTATGATATTAGTTTTAATTATTATTTTCTAACAAAACTATCAGGACCCATGATAAAACTGTATCTGACATCAAATAGAAATGATATAAAAAGGTTTTGCTAAAGTACAAACTCAGATAATGTGACACTATCAATGTTGAATGTACTGTATTTTCAGTAATCCAACACTTTCAATAATCCGGCACTAGGCTGGTTCTCAGTGTTGTCAGATTATCGAGCTGTACAAAGAAGAGAAGGCTACTAGTTAGACGAAAGAAGCAATAATAGAAAATGTATAAAGCAAAGTAGGAAAAAATTTGTTTTTAAAGCAACGAAGTTTCGAGAACTTTATTTTATTCTGCTCTCTACTTGATGACTTTTACGATCGTCTTGTAAGAAACCAAAAGTTGGACGACTAACAAATTAGTCTACTATAGGCAAGTACAAGTCAGTACTGAGTGTATTATAGTTTTTTAGTTTTCAAAATTGTAAGTAAAACCTCAATTAATGAATTTAACTTTTCTCACAACTTGTGTCTCACGTGGTTTCATGGAAGTAAACGCAAAAGATGACAGCTACTCATGTTTCGAGCTTGGTTTAGGAATGTAGGTGTTCAATCATAATGTTTAGATCCCATAAGTTAATATTTGGTTTGCTTAACAACTAGGCTATTTATGCTTATGAGTGGGCTATTGAGTTTCACTTAAAACATACGTAGCTCTTGTCAAGTTAGGTGAATAAGTGAATAAAATATGTAATTTAACCGATAAAAACTAGTTGTAGAAAAAAGTAAAGAAAACGTAAATGCTGAACTTTTCAACAAGAATTTTATCCAATGTAGATAAAACAATTACTTTATGGAAGTAAAATTGTATTAATGAAAGTTTCAAAGTCTCAACTAACTCTATATAGCTATTTATCTTTATCATTTAATATTCTTTTAACAGGTCGTGGCATAACACGTTCCCATGGTGTAATGGTTAGCACTTTGGACTTTGAATCCAGCGATCCGAGTTCAAATCTCGGTAGTTTTTTTTATAATTGCTCTGAACCAGAACGTGAATAATTTTAAAATTATTTTCTAAAAATAAAGATATTTTCACCAAAAAGAGATTAATTTCAAGAACTATCTTTTTTGTAAGAATCGTGTATATGCCCTACTCATCTGATAGTATTAAAATTAAAGCCCATCAGTTTTTATCCCGAATAGATGATATAGCTGGGAGGTCATAAGTGATTGATTTGAACTGAAATATAATAGTTGCCAGTTATCAGTAAATCCAATATGGTGTTTGTTGAAGATAATAATGGTTAATTCAATATAAACGACAATAAAGTTGTATGTGTGTTCAATAACGTTTTCGACACTTTGCGTAATTATGTAGTACATCTGTTGACTTGACATTGTATACAAATAACTACAAACTATAAATATTTCTCCGTAAACAAGGCCGTAATTGGGAAAGGGTTTGGGGGTTCAACCCCCCTCCCCCACGTCTCCCCCAAGTCTCCCCCAAAATTTTATGAACAAAATAATTATATTTTATGGCTTTATTTATGGTTTTAACACTATCAAAATTAAGGTACAAGTACAGATTAGGGTGCTGTGCTACCATAAAAAGCACTTCAAGAGCTTCCACAGGTGTTTAATATCTAGAATTTGTTCTAGACTCCGGCAATTGTGGGATTTTCACACCAAGCCTCCTCTGAAATCATTAGCTGGATACGGCCTTGTCCGTAAAATCTCAAAAATGCTCAAACTAAGTAAAATGTTGGTTTCTAGAGTTAACGTAAACTATTGTCTTTGTTGAATGGGTTTCCACAGCAAGAGAAACAATTTTTACCAGCCATATAGACATTGACATATTACACGAGCCCAGCCAATTAATCGGGTTCTAATATGTCGGAATATGTATGTCCCTATGAACTCGCACTGATAAAATTATAGTCATAACATGGCAAATGAAGTTTTACGGTATTTACAATAATTTACCTTATAAATAGCTATATTTCATGTCTAATGTGTGTTATAAAAAGAGTTGATACACAGCAATTCACTAGAGTTTATTCTTGTAGGACCACTAACATTTGTTCTACTCTGTGGTAAGCACGTGCTTCATTCCGGTGCCCTCAGGCCCTGCATGTTCCTCGAGAATACACATCCACGACTGATGGGAGGAATGTCATTTTAAAACCTATTATTGTTATTTTTAAAATATTATTGTTGGTGAGGAGCGGGGTGGCTCTCACCTGCAACGAATGTGAAACACCTTCAAACGATTTCCTCACTATGGCAGTCTTATTTTCAAGCAAAGAACAACTCCAAGTTGTGAAACCGCCATCGAGCTGTGCCGACCGAGCGGTCACCACCGTTAGCAATGATAGTGCCAGCATTTGCGGATAGAGGGTGTCATGTGGTCAGCACAACAAGTCCTCCAGCCGTTAATATCAGTTTTTTGGAGCAGAGCTGTTTCTTTTTTTATTCAGCTAGCTCTTTATTTGTCCTCACGAGACTGAGTTGACTCCGTTACAGACCCACTGCTTCGTAAATAAATTCTGCAAGCTCCGGGGATAGATCCCGTGACCTCTGGATCTGTAGTCAGGAACTCTGACCACAATACCACGAAAAAATGAGCTGATGCGATCTATATTACTACAGTGTTGTTTGATAGTTACTTAAATGTGAGACGCTAAATTGGTTAACTAAAATGGAGTAAGTTGTTAACATTGTTGATTCATTAATTATGTAGACCTATGTTATATTTTGGTGGTATATTTAATTATTCACAAGGATTCCTCATATTGGATCAAACTAATGGATATTCCAATATTTTTTTTTTAAACTTATCTAAGGACGATTTTACTTATAGCATCCATTCTGTCACACGGTGTGAAAGAGGAGGGGGATATTAAATAGCAGGGAGTATAAAATGTCTATCATTACGCATGCGCACAGTTCTTTTCTAACCCCTTCATGAACGACAGCCCGATGAAAGTTAGAAGACCGGAACAGTTTTCACGTGATGTCACAAACCGACTCCATTCCCATAACGTTAAGGATGCTTTCCCTAGGATGGCCATACCTGGTATCGCCCTTATCGACAGTGAGGTAAAGGGTGCCTCTGGTGTCCACTTGTTGAAGTCATTTGACACCATTAGCTTCTCATCACCGCTGAGCGAGGAGGTGATTATTTACAGGTAGACTCCATCAGTACTAATGAGAACTACACCCTTCATTTCTTCTCTAAGTACGTAATAGGAAATAATCTCTACGACATTTCCAATAAAAAAAATGGCATTTAGCTTGTTAAGGTATACTGCGGGAGGAAAAAACAGTCCATTGTGGCAAACATTATTTCTCACCCCCTCTCTAAACCACCATTTGTTTGGATGGTTTGAATAAACTTACCAATTAAACAATATATTTTAATTAAAATTGATATTTTATAGATGTGTCCATCGTTGAAAAGTGTAATAAGAGAGGAAAAACTGCTTCTTTTCGGGCTAAACTGAGTGTACCTGTTTTTTTTTAAACTTTTATAAGGACAATTATTGAATTGATAACAGGGCTTTTAAGATCGAATCTTCTTATATCCTTGTCGTCGGCTATATTGTCCAAGGCGCCAGTCCTACGACATACTGGAATACCTGTGACTGTGGAAGTCTGGTTTCGAGACTCGGCTGGGAACGCTGCCGTTAAACTTCTATTTGTGATTTATCATTGCGGTTTCTTAATCCTCTGCCCCCATGAATGTGAGTACACCCCAACCTCTTAGAGTAATCAGTTGATAACCTTAGTGTTAAACGTATCAGTAATATTTTCATTATTATTTAAAGTGTTTAGCGTGCACTTGGAATCATCTAATTATATCAGCACATGATTTATAAATTAGCTTAAATTTATAATAAACACAACATCCAGACCCACAGATGTTAATTCATTGCTCTGAAAGGGGAAACAATAATTTCCACGCTGATTTTTTTATTTATTTTTTGCTATGCCAGCAATCGAACCTGGATTCCTAAGCTAAGAAGCCAGACACGATTCCAACTTAGTCAAGGTGTCAGACAAAAAGGAAAATGAGATTTTAATATTGAATTTATTTATTTCAACAATTTTCCCTATATGAAATTATTTATTACATCATTAAACATCTTTGTTTAGTCGGTAGAGAGTATGCCTCCAAATGTAGGGTCCTGTGTTTGATTCCCAGTGAAAGCTATAATATCGTATTTGGGAATTGATAAAATGGTGAATATACAATATTGGGTCTTGTTGCTGTGTTTGATATTAATTATCAACTGTCTGCACGTGGTGTAGTGTTCATTACACCTGCCTTTGAACCTAAGGGTCCCGGGTTTGATTCCCAGTGAAAGCTATAATATCGTATTTGTGAATTGATAAAATGGTGAATATACAATATTGGGTCTTGTTGCTGTGTTTGATATTAATTATCAACTGTCTGCACGTGGTGTAGTGTTCATTGCACCTGATTTAGAACCTAAGGGTCCCGGGTTTGATTCCCGGCTGTTACCATAGGTATCTTTAACAGAAGTAGAATGTTCCCAACGGTCACCGGGGTGGTTAATAAGGTTTAAGTTAGGTTTAAGACCACTCCTGGCTCCACGACTCCATTATAACCACCATCACACAATCTCATCAAGGGTACGGCGTGTAGACAACCTCCTGTGGTGTACCGTGGGTAACGTTCCCGGGGCGGATAGAAGACCACATACAGCGACCGAACTAGATGCCATGTCTTTCCTGGTCATATATGTTATACAATAATTAAAAAAACTGTCTGCGACCTATAAAAGCATAAAGTATAACTCAATATTATTTAGTTGTTTAACGGTTAGAAGAGGTTCTAGATATTTAATAGATCATATTGCTAATTATTTAACCATTATTTCTTTTATAATGAACCTAATACGAGGAGAGTGGGTTTTAGTGTTGTATTCCCCTTAAGGAACAATATAAAATCACAATGTGTAGTCAAAATCCTCCAATGAGCCTTGAAGAGGATCAAACTGAGGTATTCAAAGTCAAAATCAAGTACAGTATCAGATATGTCAGCTTCGTCTTCTTAAATAAACAACCCGGATATTAGTTTGATGTGAAAACTATTCATCCGTAGGTGGGCATGAACTCAGCCTTTGGGTTGGATAGTGCCGACTGCACCCTCTGGTATAATTCCTATGTACTGGGAGAGTTCAGAAAGTGTGGTGGTTCCCCGTTGCCTCCCATACTGAATTTCTATGAGCGATCATGAAAGGGCCCATCAGTTGTACCGGTAAAAGTATTCCCACATAGTTCCAGGGTCCGTTACATGCCACACTCGACATGGGACCGATGGTCTTACTTCCTCTCTGAAGGAAGCTGTTCTACAGATTTGAATCAATCCCCATAGCTCCTCGACCTTGTCTGGGTTTGAACCCATGAGAACACCACTTTACCCCAAGACCACAGAGACCAAAAGATTGTCTGCTTGTATATGTCTGTTGACCCAAAATAGTTGTTGAACACATTTAAAACTATCCATGGTTATTATCTTACACGATCAAACACAAAATCCACAATTTAATAAAAGACTCTGGGGTATAATCACAAGAAATTTAATTTTAAGAAATGCCCTCTTTTAAACCAAGTAAAATTGTTGTCAACATTTGACTTATTTTCTAAATAAATCACTTAACTGACATCTAATTTTTTTTATCTTTTATCGCCACGTCTTCTTACCACACGTTCAGCTTAACCGCATTTGCACTTATTACGTTACTGAGGTAGGGATTAGGGAAGGTTGGATTTAGAGGAAATGTACCCTCATTCGTGTGGAGGAAGATTGGAAAACCATTTTGAAAAAACAAGCCCACCCAGTCGAGATTTGAAGCCCGATCTCCGTGTCATTGGCAGTCTAGTCTACTGCGAGACTGACGCCCAAGACCATGTAGCAACCGAAACTTTTTATTCAAATACTAAATTATTCGGGGTTTTGAGCCTTATAAAGTAGAAATTAGTAAGCTATATAATCTTGTTTTGATATAAATAGTTTACCCGAATCAGTGGGCACGCAGACAAAAGCGTCAGTCCCATCTAGTACGATTTCTCGGTGTAGAGGAGGTCATAGTTCGATTCCTCACTGGAGGCACGAAGATTTTCCTCTCTTTATTCTCTAAAATGAAGGTACATTTTCTCCATGATTACAATATTTCTCTTGATGCTAGCAAGTAAAAAGTTTCAAAAAGATTCTTATTTAAGTTTCCAGTCTATGAAACACGTGTTCCACTTTTAACGTGAAGTGACTGTCTTGAAACAAGCCATCTGCCTGGAAATCGGCGGCAGTTAGTGACAAGGCTTATAGCGCATGCTGGACGTGGCACAATGGTTATGTCCCACGGTCCCATTTCGATTCCAGCGTGGTGCAATTAACCAGAGTGCTTTCTAGTTTACTACTCAAATATTCATCACAGCCGTTGAAAAAGTTATTCGGCCAGCAAATGCTAACCATGTTGGTTGGCTTCCCTGTACAACACCGCATGAGGACGCTATATTGTTTTATTGTGAAATAGAATTACCCGAATTTGAAATCAATTAAATTTGTAATTTATATTCTACAAATTCATCACATTGGTCATACAGGTCCAGTATAGCGTAGTTTCCCAATTGTGGTACTCATAATATACATATATGTACAATAATCTAGATCTAAAATAAATTACAAATAAAATCATTTAAAAAAACTTATTTATAAGATAATATGTAGATACATATTTTGGTGTTATTATCTACCCCTGACAGTGGCAGCTTATAGTTAAAATTAGTGGGGCGCTGCTCCAGAAAATGTTTAACCTTTGTTTTAAAGGTGTGTAAAAGGGAAAAAAAACATGTATAAAAATATTTTTTTTTCAGGAACTTGATAACATCTTAACAAAAAAAAACACTTCTACTTACTTTTAACTTAAATTGTTACAGTTCAAGCTTGATCTATTCATTTAAAAATGAAATCCATTCTTCTTGTTTTAATTTGCGCCAAAAGTTTAATAACTTTCTCCTTGATCTTTGGATGACAATTGAGGAAATTTGTTTCCATTGAAAGTACTGCAAGCGCATTTAGTCTTTCTGATAAATACAAGATCCGAAAAATAATGAATCAAACAAAATAGCTGGAAGCAGAATAATAATCTAACTCTACACTCTTCTACACTTTATCACATTCAAGAATATGGTACATGTTTTTTTAGCACAACATACGCTGAGTAAAAAAAAAACTTCCTTCCAACATTACGCAAGAACCGGCACTGCGAGAGCAACAGTGCTCTCTATACCTGGCAGTCCTGCCTTCCTCCCCACCCTACTCCTATGTGCGCATGCGCACAACAGTCAAACAACATGTCGCTGGCACTGTGAAGTGCACAGTTCCATACAAAGATTTTTATATATTTTTCATAAACTGGGGGATAGCTACTGAAGTACTAACATTAATCTTATGGAATATATATTGTACTACAAAAATAAAGAAAGAATAAAGGACTCAGTATATTAAATATTATCGATAATATCAAGTGGAAATAGGGGATGCTCCAGTTCCGAAGTGCCTGTACACGAGCCGCCGCTGCTGTACCCCACTATACTTTTCCTTTTATTTTACTAATTTGTTAAAATATTCTATAAATTATATATTATTTTGGTGAATTAAATTTTTTTTCAAAGCTTATCCGTGACATATCACACTTTGTTGTTATGCATGTCAAACACACTTTATGTCCAGTCACAAAAATTCGGAGGGAAGATGATCCAACACTGTTTAAAATAATAACAATAATAATACATTTTAAATTAATGGGTGAACAATGACCTCTTTAGTAAAATATCAATCCTTTGAAGTTGTCTGTTTCTCCTTGTTCATTTTCGTGATCGGCAATAACTACTCAGAGCTGATGATGACAAGTGAAGAGCGAGTCTCGTTCGGGATGGAAATAAAAGGAGTGAGATGTTTCTTTGGACAGAGTGATTACACACAGAGGATATTCATTTGGACAGAGCTGATCCCACACACAGAAAGGAAGCCTGCGCAGAGGATTTTAAGAAAACAAGATTTATCTACTCTTAAACTAAAATGATTTTCGATCTTGTCAGATGAAAGTGAATTTTTACTCTCTCTTTAACAATGTTCATATTCATTTATAATATTTTAAACTTTAATATTAAACAATTATTTTGTTATATTTTTCCTTAGTTCATGGCCACCCTCTTACCTTAGCTATGTTGTATTCATATTCTACTTGAACTCAGAGAAAAGAGCTTTAAAAAAAATGTTTTAGAAGAAGATACTTGGAACGTTGTTTGAATAAAAATTTGGGTCTTCTTATTAGCGTCTGAAAACCTTCCTGACGAAATATATTTTCATCCTCGCCAAAAATATCAAGAATGATGTATCTTTTAGGGTAAAGTGAATTTAAAATATAATCTAAAGTAAGCTGGAAAACTAGTACTAGACCTGTGTGTTTTATTGAGTGAAACTCAATATTTCGACTGGAAAGAAAAATAATCTTGGAAGAAATCACATGGACATTATTAGTTTTCCCTGGTGAGATCTGACCAATTTATATTTTCATATACATTTTTCTCCATAATCCAACATCAGAAACTATTAAAACATTTAAGAGAAAACATCAACTAAATCTACTATATATTTTAAACTCTCCAGACAATCCACATAAAAGACAATACAGTAGTCTACATTGGTCAATACATATTTATCTTTTAACCAATATGCCATAAAATACGATAAATTGTAACTTTGAATTTATTTTTGCTATATTATGTATTCGAGATATATATATATATATCAAATACACTTATATAAAGTTATTATTATTATTACTATTATCCTCCCAGTTGTAATCTTAATAATATTGTATTCACCCGGACGTCCATAGGTAGGATTAGGATGAGGAAATATTGACATTATTACATATAGCCCACAGAAAGTTGCAATTATTGTGTTTTTTATTGTAGTTTTACCTAGTACAATTCATTCAGTGATTCATTTTATCTATATTGTTCAGTGTTGTATTCTATGTATTTTCTCCAATTCTTGTAGGTATTTAGATGGTACCATTGTTGTAGGTAGTTTCATTACTAAACAATGAATATAGCATTGTCCAGAAAGCGTTCTCAAGCACAACTAGTGGTCCCGAGTTTTAAAGGCCATCATCATCAGAGTTAGCCGAGGAAAGGGTATATTTTTTTATTTCTCCTAAGTGCAATCCCTAGGAGTGGCACCCGCCAAACATAGTTCCAAGTTCCAACCCCACACACACCAATTTTACTATATATTATACTACTATAAAGCCACGCGGCTGACTCACTCACTGACATTAATGTTTACTCACTTCCAGATGAGCTACAAACTTGAAATTTGGCAAGATTATAGCTTCTAGCCTGTAACCGACAGGAAAAGTCCAAAGAATTTTAAAAAAATATGTAAATCCCGAAAAAAATCCAAAATTTCGGAACTACTTTAAAGTCGGGTCGGACTCTTTCTTTGGAGGTCTCTTGTGGCTAAACGGTAAGACCTATCAAAAAACGGCTCTGGAATTACATTAGTTTACATCCGTTTGCAAAAAAACCTACTGGAGGTTTGGGGGCGGAGCCCCAACGAGCAAAGCGAATTATATTCTACATAGGCAGTTTTAAGAATTATCGTCCTTTACCAGTTTTTTATATAATCTATTTTATGAAAAAATACATAATAATTTTAAATGTGATTTGTTTTAGATATAAATTATAGAAATTGTATCTCTTACATTATATACAACAGCTTTAGGGGTTACGAAGTTGATGATAAAGTATTTATTTTGGGGTACGTGGAAAAATGGTTGAATTCCACTGGCTGGGCAGACTATGGCTTCGAAAGAGGTACTGACAGTGCATGATTAGGAAAGGTTGGAAAACAATGCTCTAGTCTAGTAGATTTCAAAGTCACAAAGTAATGCATTAACATGTTTTTCTATTTTAAATGGTGGTGGTATCATTCATATTCTTAGTACGTTTACAAAGTCTGTCCCACTTCCTTTTTCAGATTACCTCTCACCCTACCATTTCCACCATATCTCTCGCCCTCCCACTTCCCTCGTATCTCTCACCCTACCATTTCCACCGTATCTCTCACC
>CABEEJ010007295.1:3032-32037 GCA_901482245.1 Timema douglasi | reverse complement strand
CAGGCCTCCACCGTGGTTCGTATTCCACGTTAAACTGTAAGTCCTCCATTTCATCTCACAATCACCCTACCATTACACATTAGCGTGAATGCGTATAACCCGAACGGGTAGTAAGACGCGGTGCTATTATTAATAATAATAACATTGTGGTTATTCATCAAAAATCTATGCTTGGTTTAAGATAAAAATGAAGAGAATTATCTTAAATTCCAGAGAAAACTAATATTGGAATAATTTATCAAATACATTACATATACTAATAAATGATTGTTAGTAAACTTTTTACATGGGAAGAACTATATCCAAATTACTATATGGGCAAGCTTAGACCCTTCTTAATTTATTCACATTTTCAATTTTTTTAAATTATATTTGTGTTAACATATTATTGTACTTTAAATAGGATTATCAGATAAACAAAATTCTAAAATGCGTATAGATAATTTCTCTGAAATTTTGAGGGTAAAACATAAGTCGATTTCTACTATTTTAGTTTTGTAATATTTTTCGACTGATATGTTATTCTGTAATTATAAACCTTTAATTTTATATGTTCATGTATGAGAGGTTTTAAGTGCAATGGATAAGAAGTAATGTTATTTTAAAAGAACTGACAAATATTCGTACGATATGTAGTGTTCTAGTACTGAGGATCAACAAAATCTAATAGCAAAGTGTGACGCAATAATAAAAGTCTAGCATCTCTCCAGAGAAAGACACGGTCCAGTGAGCTGTCTGAACCTGTGGACAGCTCATGTCATAGGGCTGCCGACAGAGATCAAAGAGTAGGGTTAACATACCGTCCCTTTTCGTGTTGACTGTCCGCCACTGGAAATGTAACATTCAATATTATCGGTCCAACAGTTGATATCTAGAAAACCAACTGAACCAAATCAAGAAATAATAAAGTAGAAACATCCATGTGGGTATCATATAACAATCTCTTTCGTGACATGTCATTCATTTTATACTACGCACTTAATCTATACATATAATATATTATATTAATAAAAGGAAGAGTTTGTCATGGGAATTGCATGATGTCTATCGTACTCATAGAGATCTGAAATATTAAAACTGGCTAATTTCTCTGCACGAATGTGTGCACCTCGAGGCCGAAAATTTAGAATCTAACGTTACCTTCCACGTACAATCGTTAAACTAAACACGTTTCCCCCAGGAAAAACCCAGTACTTCACCCTTAAAAGTATTCGTAGTTAGGGAAGCAATGTTTATCTTTTATGTCCAACATTATTTATAGAATTGGTTACAGTTAATATTTATTTAATTTGTCAGTGAAAATAAAATTTAAATATATATTAATTCCAATTTGTAGCCCCTGCCTCTTTGAATATGTTAATTTATGTAAACTAATTTAAAACGTACTAAAATACTAAAATTTAAAACACGAAGGTTTATGATGTTCTAATACTCTCCCACTTATTTTTATTAGATAAATACAATACTTACACAAGGTAAAGTATTTCATACCAAATAAAGAATAATAAATTAGTTGTACTGTACAACTCATATATTATTTACGATACTCTGACACAATACAATTTGAGTTTTCATTTAATTTATATTTTCAGATTGAATCGATAAAATCCTTTTTTTCTTAGAAGCTTCATAAAACATTCTTAAAAAGTTAGTGTGATTTATTTTGACTTGAAAACTTTTGACACATTTAGTATTGACTATGAAAAGAAATAAGTTCGTAAATATTTGAACCATGAGGTCGAGTGTTAAATATATCCTTTGTGATTCATAAATAAAGTTTATCTTGAATTTAAACACTGTCACGTGAGTAGAGGAAATATATTCAAATGAATAATGATAATTTACTTTGTTTTATGGGTCATAGTTGGAAATGTAGCCTTCATTTAACCTAAAGGGTAGCTCTTTTACCTCTAGTCTAAAATGTATTAGAAAGGTATCATGATTGTCTAACAGATGGAAGCACTAACCTTTCAGATTAAAAAGGAGTATACTTAGGACAAATATTTCCATCTACTTTCCCCCCCATTTATTTGAGGTATTTCTGATCCGGCTGATTGTATTAGAACATGACTCTTAAATTAACTTAAATCTTTTACAGACACCGCACCCAGTCCTCCAGCCGTTAACTTATCACCAAAAAAAGGGAAAATTCACATTTAACCAATTATATATTTATCGGCCATTCTGGGAATCGAATCCTGGTACACACTAACAAATGATCTAAGATTATTTGTAGCTATCAAACTAAAATAAGTTATCTCTTAAATCAATTTGCTTAATTTACTATGCCACAATGTTTGTACTGAACTATTAAAAATATATCAGTTTATTTTTCACTTGTTTAGTATGAATTTAAATAATTTTTGTTCATATATTTGGTTCATTTTACAGTTTATTACAGAGATATTCACGTAACAAGAGAAGGATGAGAACGTTAAGTGACAGAAACATAGCTGGAAATCAAGATATATCTAGGGTACCTGGTATAAATTAGACCTTGAACTTCCCAGTCAGATGAGATAGATTATCCGGGCATTCAAATTGATACATTTTTCACCACGTTTTAGTGCCCATCTGAAGCAACTATATTTAACTACACTAATTAAATAAGGATGATTAAGGGTGAATTAGTATTTAACGAAGGGTACACGGAAAAAGAAAGGAAAGTACCAATTGAGCTAGTGCTGCCATCTGTTAGGCAATCAAGAGATCTATCTAATGCAATTTAACTATAGTCTAAAATATATACAAAAAATTTATAAATATATAATTATATTTTTAGGTGGTTGTTGGGGTCTTTATGGGGTTTGTTATATAAAAGTTGTTTTCCTGGAAAGTGTGTGCAATATTACCTTACCCCGTTTTCCCTTGTACTCTCAAATGTGCTTCACTTTCTTAGAAAAAGAGTGGGTAACCCTTAAAGAAAAAAAATAACCTTATAACATTGGGACAGGACTAGAGCCCAGATCTAAGCATCTCAGAAAAACCAAACTGGACATTCTTAATATTTATTTTACGTGTGAGAATGAACTTGATTATTGATATTTAAAATTTGTAAAACCCTCTTCGATGGTTGCATGGTCTAAGGCACTATTATCAAAATATACTAGACTGCTGATGACGAGGATATCATGGTTGGATCCTGGTCTGGTGAATTTAGGGTGTTTTCCCCCCCTAAATGGTTTCACCTTCTCTCTCCACGCAAATTCTATACACTTAATCTAAATTCAACCTCCTCACCTATAGCCCATTTAGCGTAATTAGTAAATTAGCGCATATCTTGATTGAATAGTAAAACATGGTGCTAAAAATAAAATGTTAAATCATTTATTTAGAACTTTTGGAAGATTACTAAAAAATTACGGTGAAATTGTAAATATACCGTAAAATATATTGTAAAAGTGTCAGGCAGTAATCGAGAGATTTAATGCCCCCACCTTCTCCCTACCAAAAACACAATAATGGCCCCCTACCCCTTCCAATTAGTTCCCCTTTGTAATTACTTCATGCGACCTATATGTACTCGCTGATGGCTAGGGGATTACCGATAGGAGGGAACAGGGATTTATGTAAATGGGGTTTAAATTGGTCACATAGTTTATCTCCGGGAAGACCGAACTTCCCATACATTCAAACATATGTCCAAGCTCCTATTTCCCTTATGGTCCCGACGCTGTGTACAGATTGGTGAGCAATGTGACTCCCAAAGTTGGAGATACCGTTGAACCCAATATCGGTGAAGCTAGCGGACACTAAGGGCCAGTTTCATAGTCAAATTTAGTAGGCCTCAAGTGCGGCGCTACACTAAATACAAGACGACACCTACCTAAACCAGAATGGAATGGGCCAGTTTCCTATGCGAGAACGGCCCATTCCATTAGAGTTTAGGTAGGTGTCGTCATGTACTTAGTGTAGCGCCGCACTCGAGGCGTACTAAATTTGACTATGAAACTGGCCCTAAAGCTTAATTCACACGCTCACAAAAAAATAGAAAGCAATATCTGCTCAGTAATTCACACACTTTAAGTATATCATATTCTGAAAATTGAAAAATGACACCTGGACACGAGAATCGAACCCGGGACCTTCGGCTTAGTACGCCAATGCTCTTACCACTGAGCAATCCAGGATTCGTCCTGGACGACTTCCGCACGTCCATCTTAGACTCTGCCTTAAACTATGAGTGAATAATGACCATGGGCAAGGGACGAATCCTGGATCCTGGATAGAGCGCATGTGTTGACAAATGCGCATGCGCACTGATTTAAGATGGTTGGTTCTAAGATTAGATTGGTTCTCCTGTTCCTAACATCTTGAGCAGAGCGGACAAAGTAGATAATAGTTGAACTTCAGCAGAATAGATCGCGCCGATTAAGCGGACATCTTGCGATTGGCTTAGAGCGTGTCACGTGACCACGTTTCTGTTATGCGCGCTTGTTTTTCGGTGAAAGTGTGAATCCACAGTAAGTCAGTGTGTTAGACAAGCATGATCAATGCCTTCTCAAGTGCATTTAATTATTTAATCTGATTTTCCCATTGTTTCTTTAGATTGGTTCTTGTCAATCTACTTTTATAATTATTATTACTATTTTGTGTTTATAGGCGCGTCTACACCAATAAGTCATTAGCGCCTTATAATAAAATGATTATAAACAGAATAATATCCACATAGGGGAAGAAAAATAATCATAATACACCTACTGTAAACAGAATATGTTACAATTAATTTAAACAGACAATAAAACATAAAAAAATGAACATGTTAAAAACTCGATATGAGATAGTAACCAACTCTCTAAGAGTGATACTCAAACGTAATTTAAAAGATTCCCCTAACGTATAAAATAGAGTAGTCAAATAACTCCATTCGATCTGTCATGTAACAAAAAACGAAGGTTCACCATAGTGAATTTAATCAATATTAGATTTTATTCCTTTATTTGCTGTTTTTTTAACTCCACGTGTTACTAATCTTTATTATTATTATTATTATTATTATTATTAGCACCGCGTCTTACTACTCGTTCGGGTTATACGCACTTACGCTAATGTGTAGTGGTNACGCACTTACGCTAATGTGTAATGGTAGGGTGATTGTGAGATGAAATGGAGGACCTACAGTTTAACGTGGGATCCGAACCACGGTGGAGGCCTGGCATTCCCCACATTCACAAGATGTCTTGTCAGAGGTGAAGGAAGGGTTTGGTAATCAGATAAATCTATGCCGGGACCGAGGATTGAACCCCGGCCGCCAGCACAGAAGTCTGACACCTTAGCCCTAGACCACCATGTCACCTGTTACTAATCGTTCGGGTTGTACGCGTATGTACAAATTACAATAAAGCTTTAGGAATCATTAAGGTTTAATTGAGAGGAATTGCACCAGAATCTACGTGGATGGAGGATGGAAAACCATCTACGAAATCCACCTTCAGTGATACTGACTGGGATCGAATCCATATATTCTCATCTTTGGCAGTTTAGTCGAACCGGAGAGTAGCGCGTAAGATCAAGTAGCCACCGAAGTGGGTATGCGTAGTTAAAAATAGTGTATATTTCTGTATCATTGGGCACGTGAGCCAAGACGTCAACTTTGTGTGGTCTGGTTTGTCGGTGACGCGAATGTTGGGTCTCTAATATTGGCTGGTTTTACTGCGGATGTCTACCTCTAGAGACCCTGTTAAACAGGCGTTTCTTGACGCGTGAAAAGCGTGATACGTGTCCTAGCCGTTTGTTTATTTGCACGCAACATATGCCACACGTCATGAAAAGGGTGAGAGGAAATGAACAACAGAAACCAGAGTTACCAGTCTCTTCAATTCAAACACTCGTAATGGATCCGTTTATTGTTGCCAATTCAAGAACAAATAAAGCGGTAGAAAAATAAATACCAAGCCACAAATAAGAAACGCACTACCTGCTACAGAAATACCTACACTGATACTGGTACTGAGGTATACTGAGGCTCCAAAACGCGGGGCGAAGAGGTTGGTTGCCCTGCAGTTGTGCCAACATGGCGACACAAAAGTTGACACCTGTATATTATTATTATTATTATTAGCACCGCATCTTACTACCCATTCGGGTTGTACGCACTTACGCTAATGTGTAAATGGTAGGGTGATAGTGAGATGAAATGGAGGACCTACAGTTTAACGTGGAATCCGAACCACGGTGGAAGCTAGGCATCCCACACATTCACAAGTTGTGATTAATACACGTCTTGTTAGAGGTTAAGGAAGGGTTTGGCAATCGGATAAATCTGAGCCGGGACCGAGAATTGAACCCCGGACCTCTCACACAGAAGTCCGACACCTTACCCATAGACCACCAGGTCACCTGACACCTGTATAAAATGTCCCATTGACGCGGCGTTGTCTAGGTTACTACAGCACACTTTTTAAGATCGTGGCGACATAAATGACGCGTGAGACAGTATAAAATCATTCATTATTCCAACCCCCACCTCCCACTCACTAGCATTCGTTCTTTGAGGAAAGGCTAATCCGTAATTTTAGAGTACGAGTTAGTGGTCAAGTGGTTGACGCATGTCCAAACGCGGAATCCCTACGGCCGGTCCCTTCGGTGAATCTGTCAGCAAATGGTGCAAGTTAGTGGCGAGGAGGAATGACGCCTGTCCAAACACCGATTTCTTACAACCAGTCCCGTCACGCTTCTATAAATAGTAAGCCAATCACTAGCTTTCTTTCCTGACTTTCCATCATTTCTCGTTCTTGAGTCAGTGGTGTGACAAGAAGCTGTGTGTACGCTATTTTCGTATATTTACTTTCTCGCTACCTTACAGGTAGAAAAAATATTGTGATCGTAAAAAAAAATCAAACTCAAGATTTTGATGAATATCTACGTTTTATGACACCCCGAATCCGAAAAAGTGGTTTTTAAATTTTCATCTGTCTTGTCTGTTTGTACCTCCGACTAGATCCTAAACTATGTTGCCGATTAGGCTAAAATTTGGAATATATGGGTTTTATAGGGTTGCCCCGAGGTGTTTTGGGAATTGGATATTTAACCCTATAATTAAGGATATTTTACTGAAGGGCAAAAAGAGAAAAAGTTGATTAAATTTGATCTAAAAACATTTATAAATATTCGAAACAAAATGGCCACTTTCAATATTTCGGAAAAATGACTTTAAGGGAATCCGGTTTGATGCGTAAATTTTTTTTTTTTTATCACATCTCCGAAAATATTATCATTATAAGTACGTAGATTTATTTATAATACAAATATTTTATTTGAAGCATATGCTCATAAAACCATTAACCTTCAAGCTATATGCAAATATTAATAATTTTTAACTTTTCGGACACAAAATTTAAATTTAAAGTATTGCGAACGTAAAAAAAATATAACCTGAAATTTTGATGGATGTTGACGTTTCATGACCCCTGAACCATAAAAAGGGGTCTTTGCAATGCCGTCTGTGTGTTTGTTAAACTTAAAATTAAGAGTAGTTTAATGAATGTCGAGAAGAGGAAAAATTGATTTTCCCAGAATAGGCTCTAACGATTTTGATTAAAATTCATATCTAGGCGTTGAGTAAGATTATAAATAAACTGGTTATTTTCATTTTCCCATGCAAATGAATTTTAGGGTACCTTATAGAAGCGTAAATTTCCGTATCTCCGCAATTATTTGAGATACTAAATAACTTATCCTTTAAAAATTGTAGTACTATTACAAGTAAAAAACTTTTATATGAAATATATTTTTATAAAACCAACAGTTTCTGAGATTTTGGTAAATATATTGATACAATTTTGTGAGCTTTATTTATAAAGAGATACTACTTAAATCTTAACGCAATAATTCTCCAATAGCATAGAGTAATTAAATATAAGTAAGTCTCTCAAAAAGCTTATGTTATTTTTCCTTAAACCTCTTGGGATAAATGTTTGTATAACAATGATCTATCCCCTTCATTTTAGACTCAATATTCAATATTTACATTTGTTTTTGGTCAAAATTTAGTAATGAGGAATTTAATACAAATGTGATGACATGTTGATGTGCAACACCTAATAAAATGTCGAAAATGTTAACCGTAAGTCAAAATTTTAATACGAAACGTTGATCCTTGTGGACCCAATATTGATTTTTTTTATTATCGGTCCAAACATACAAATGAGAACATAAATTCTTTAAATATAAAATTATACAATTTAAAACCTGGACTCAAAAAATGTTTTACATAAATATAACGCAATTTATGATTGGGTTTGAGAGTGTATATTATTTCGATTCACATATATTACTAGTTTTGAGTAAATATCTCCATTCTTAAACAATAGAGCGAGAAAATCCATGCGGAGTCCCGTACCATTTACTTTTATTTTGCCAAGGATTTTTATTTTGAGTGTTATGGAAGATTTGGAAACCATTGGGCTCATTTACTCTTAGCTCACGCAGAAGCTGTATGTGGCTGTACATCTCACGCTGATAAAGCCACTTTTTCGACCACATTCGTTTTTTGTTCCTTCTTATAAATAATAAAACAGTGGATAATCCGACGCAAGCAGCTTCTATTTGTCTTTTAAGACTCATTTTAGTACCACACCGTCTGATGGACTAAAAATCTTTCAGGAATAAATATAAGGATAAGCTAGCGGGATACACTTTCTTGAAACGTCGTGAAAGCCACCCATTAACGGACGTTCTTCCATTCAAGATCAACTTTGTTTGAAAAGATTGGAAGATATTGGATACTGTTAGTGGGCCATGAGGGGAATAATTTCCCCAAGAACATCAATAGGATTATGCCAAAGGCATGCGTGATTGCGTGACTGGAAGGTGCGAAAAAAGTCAATTATGTTAGTGTCCAACCGCAGAATTATTATTATTATCATCACCGCGTCTTACATCCCGTTCGGATTGGACGCACTTGCGTTAATATGTAATGGTAGGGTGATTGTGAGATGAAATGGAGGACCTACATGTTTAACGTGGGATCCGAACCACGGTGGAGGCCTGGCATTCCCCACATTCACAAGATGTCTTGTCAGAGGTAAAGGAAGAGTTTGGCAATCATATAAATCTTTGCCGAAACCGAGGATTAGACCCTGGACCCTCAGCACAGAAGTCTGATACCTTACCCCTAGACCACCAGGTCACCTACAATCGCAGACTTATTTTTCCGTTCGTAAATCCGATAGGAAATAACGAGAAATGAATAGTTCTCCTTTGTATTTAGAGAACGCACTTCACGAAACGCCTGTAAAAAAGGACCCTAAAGTTTTCCCACCCTCCCTACACGTAAATGCGGATATATTCCCCCTGAACGCTTACTTTTCCCATCTCTACCCCATTATTACAGTTATTTCAGGTAGTTGGTAAAAGAAGGTACACCTGGAAAAATTATGTTAAAGGAACAAGAGGAAAAGTTACATTATCCATATTCCAGTACAACAAATTTTATAAATCAAACCCCATAAGAGCCCCAGGAAATCTCTTTTCTTTTTTATTATTTAAATAAGACATACCTCTTTTAATCATAATATAAAATGTGTTAGAAAGTTCTCAAAATTGTCGACCAGATGGCAGCAATCACTCATTTGAGTTCAAATAGGACCTTCTCCCTAATAACCTTAAACCTTAAAGCGCATTCTCAACTGCAATAAAAATATTAAGGATCGTTGAGAAAAAATAATTACTTATTTGTTGAGAATATTACTCATATACACTTGTAGCTTTTTATAAAATGTGTTTTGTTAATAATGTTTTAAGATAATATTAGTTTACACTATCCACTCATAATAGGAATAAGAACATAATTTGACTAAACAACTTGCAAATGAAATGTTTGTTAACTTATTTATATATTGGAATATTTATTGAATATCATGTTACCTCAATATCCCCAACTGATAGTCAAATGGTTTCATGTGTCAAAAGTGTAGTAGAATGTATTTCCGGTGATGCGCAGGTTGATGTTCGAATATTGGCCAGGTACAATCAATATTGTTTTCTCTGTGTGACCTATCCTTAATTTTTACATCTATTATCACTTTTACTTGAGAGTTTATTTAATAAAAAATACCTTAATTGTAACTACTCCATAAATATAAGTTTTAATTTTTTTTTGTAAATAAAAATTATATTTTAAAACAATAGTCATAAAAGAAACCGTAATTCAAATCCCTGCCGGACATAATGAAGGTGGATTTTCGTAAATATTTTCCCAATATCCTTTAGCTTCTTCTCTCTTAATTATATATTAACTACCCCTACCCCAATGGTATAATTAAAATACGTATAGCCCGCAGACACAATAATGTGTTTGTCAAATTTCTTTATAGTGCCGTGATTGCTTCTGAATGTTGTCTCAAAAGGAAAGGCAATATTATCTATCCAAGTTTTAACTTTTAATTATAACCACTCCTTACTTTCAACTATCTTTAGAATGTTTTCTAAAATGTAATATTTATTTATCTTAATAAAGTTCTTGAGCAAAGTGTTCGTCCAATTTTAAACACGAGTAATCTAACTTTGGTGATCAAAGACCCTTGAAATATCAAAGTGGTTCAGACATTTTGTCAAGAGTTAATAAACCACATCACAGAAATGTACATTAATGGCTTTTTCATTTACCCTTTATTACCTTTTTCGTGTTATTTATATTTCGTAATAATTCAAAATTCCACTTTTAAAGTGGGTTGGAAGTGGACGCGAGAAAATGCCAGTGTTTAGCAGTTTTTATGGAAAAATATTTTTGGGGGGAAAAAAAATGCTACAGTACAAATAAACAATTTGATTTTCTTCACATGGTAACATAAATAATCTTGAATATCTCTAAAGGTTGTTCTGAAATTTAATGACAACTTTTTATATTTATTTAAAAAGTTTACTAGGTAATGCCATCATGGTATATACAGAACAACTGTTGATACCAACACGTGAAGAAAACTAAACTAAGTTTGAATTGAAGCAATATTTTATTTATTTTGGCCAAATAATTTTTTTTGCCATAATAAGGGAAAAATCGCTGGCCTTTCTTCACATCCACTTGCATCCCAACTTAATTTATATATATATATATATATATATAAACTGTGACGTAATTTGCCACCCTACCTTGTATTTACCTATATTTTTATAATTTTTGTGAATAGTTTCCAATTTATTTATGTATGAAATTAAGGATTTCAAAGTTCGGCCGCTGTGTCGCCGGCTTGACTAATAACACTATTTGCATCCATTTCATAAAATAAAAGGACGGAAGGAACAACGTATAACATTGTTTTTAATAATTTAAATAAGGAATTTTGATTTAAGGAAGAACACTTACCTTTTATTAAACATATTAATTATCCTTCTAAGAAGTGTGTTTAACCCTTGTATTCATTTTAAACGTCGACCATGATTGTTTTTAACGCATGCACAGTTCTATCAAACAAGTGAGTAGCGGATCTCGTGATTGTAAAAGAAGAATCAAGGCTCGATGTAAATAGCGCGCTTTTCAATTTTGACAGATAGAAATAAACATTTAATTCTTTTATGAAAACATTGTTCACCTTTATTGGGATATATTTCAATATTTAAATTAAACCTGCATTGTATTTGATTTTTATCCCTAGTCCATGGCCAACATTTTATCTTTTGTTGTTATATATTAGTTTTCTCTTTGGACTTGGAAGTAAGAATAGAACATTTTTAAATTTGATTTTGGAAGACTTTGTGTAGGACACTGGGTCTTTTTTTTTCGGTGTTGGTTTAACATGGAGCCAAATCTGTGGAGCTCCTAATTCAAATTATTTTAAAGTGAATTAACGGTGGTAAATTAAAGTACAAGTAGCAAAACTGGAAAGCTAAGTGTGTATGCAAGAACTAGACTATTTATTTTCGTTTAAATTGTGGAAGAATTTGCATTACTAAAGTGAAACAAATTTCCGAAGTTGCTGTTTCAATATGGACTAATTCATGGGTGAGGTCAAGCCAACTCTTAAACTTTAAATATATTTTTTTCTCTTCTATAAAAATAGGAATTTATTTAAGAACTTTCAGAAAGACTACCTAATACAGTGAATTAATTAACATTTTATTTTATGTCTAAATATTAATTGTATGAATTTTTTTCTTTCTCTTCCTTTTGTTTCAACAATACTATTTTATACTTTGTTAAATTAGAATTATAATTATTCGGAATTCCATAGGTAGGATTGGGATGTGGTAAAAAGGAAACAACAATAAATCCACAAAAGTGCCAACAATTATTATTATATATATATTTTTTTGTAGTCTAAATTACATTTTATTTCAACAATCCATTTTTTATTTAAATTGTTCATGTTTTATTTTAAGTATTCCCCAGTGGTCTCGAGTATTGAGAGTCGTCGTGCCACTCTCTGAATTAGCCGAGGTAAAGGTTTTTATTATTATTACTATTTTCCTCCTAGATACTAAGGGTGGCGCCCAACAAAAACACAATCTTTATACATCTTGATGTTAACTATTTTACATAAACAAGATTCAGAAGACACTGATATTAAACCGAAAAGCTAAATATAATTTATAAAACCCACGTTTGTTATTTTTCTTTCATTACAAAACACATACTCAGTTTGTTCACACGTTGGAAATTACCAATTTTAAACTGAAATTTCGATATTGCACTATCATTATTTATATAATTTATTTATTTTCAAAATAGGAGCTATTATGCTTTGAATGAAAAACAAATTTAACTCTTTTAAGATAAATAAGATTTTATTTGCTTTCCTTCTTACTAACCGTTAGAATCTAACTAAACTAATGGATAGGGAAGAGAAAGGTGGATTTGAGAGGAAACACACATGCATTTATGTGGTTAGATAGTGGGAAATAATCAAGGAAATATTATTCTCAAGATACTTGCTGAAGTTATTTGTAATATTATTAGTATAAGACTAGTATTTGTATTTCGATAAAACATATGCCTAGGTGTAGATGGTATGAACGTCAATCTAATGTACAGTTTATGGTTTAACATGCTATCTGCACGCAAAAACGGGCACAGTTCCTCAAAATTATATATTTCCTAAAACTAATCCATTCATTTAATCAAATACATATTAATATCTTGTCACTCTTTAGCATTATATATACAATATACACATATATATATATATACAGTACATATTAAAATCCAACACACATACACAATAAAGCCTTAGATAAAGAAGTGTAAAAAAATCGAAACTCTAATATTCTATAGATAAAATTCTTAAAATCAACCCTAATTGTCATAATCTAGATATAACCACACCTTTATTAAAATTATGCTCAACATTTTCCCCCAATCCTGATATATTAATATGGTTGAACCAGAATCAACAACAATGTTACATTTAAATCTCTATTACTGTATATCTCACTTATATAAACAGGTTATTTCGCGAGAGAGTTTGTTTGTTTGTTTGTATGTTTGTTTGTATATATGTATGTTCACGATAAACTCGAAAACCGCTAAAGAGATTTAGACAGGATTTTTACTTGTGTGTTCCTTATCCTCTCATTGCAAATATTGGCTATATTTCTTCCAGTTAAAACCCAATAAAATTGACGGTATTAAAAAATTCTCTCATAAACCACGCAATATTATTATTATTTAGCACCGCGTCTTACTACCCGTTCGGGTTATACGCTTTAAGTACTAATTGACTAGGAATTGGGAAGGTTGAATTAGAGGAAGTGAATCCGCATTTGAATGGAGGGAGAGTGGAAAACCATTTAGGAAAAACCACCCCCAGTTCACCCGACCAAGATTCGAACCTCGATTTCCCCGTCCTCAGCAGTCGATCTCAACACGACTAGCACGTTAGCCAACTACGGCACCGATGCGGGTAAACCACGCAATAAATTGTTAACGTCTCCTTTATGTCTGATTTGCTCTACAAATCAAACTAGTTCTTCTAATAAAAGGAAACCTTATAGTGTAAAATTGTTTATTTATTTATTTATTATATTTACTTTTGTGAGCTTGACATTTTTATTTGCTTGACCACCAATTTCATAGACTCAAAAATCATTAAATTTTGGCTTAGATCTACCTGCCTAAGGAAATCTTGGAGCGGGCATCTCGGGCGTTGACATTAACCCTACATTATATATTCAAATCTCGACGCCTTAAATCACGTGACGATATGTGGCTAGGTCCAAGACCATAATACGTGGTAAGTAAAATATAAGTGTGGTAACACCTCGTTTAGCCTGTAAAATAAATACTTACCTTGAATTCCACTATGCTATAGTTTATATTAAAGGGCAGTAGTGCAGTCTGTCAAGATAGGACTTCCATCATTAAGTGTAAACGGACTGTGCTTGGAGAAACATATTTTTTATAACCTTTAAAAATATTTCTAGGCTTACACCTAGGACTGTGAGACTACCACCGTGGACATCATAAACACCAATAAATTTATTGAGCAGAACAGTGAATAGGCCTGCTTACTTAAATGCAACTAATGGTGTGCTACTTTATGGGTTTTACTCTTTTACAATCATATATAAATATATATATATATATATATATGTACAATTAAATCTGGATGTAATTGTATTGAACAACCAGCTCTAATGAAACTAATCCGACCCGATCCAAATACATTTCAATGTGTGATAAAAAATATCGATTATAATGAACCGTTAACTTCGTTTCTAGTGAACCTACATTACCTACCGTTAGTTCCGCCTCTTACTACGCGTTAGGTTTATACGCCTATGCACTAATTACACTAATGGTTTATTACTATTATTATTATTAGCACCGCGTCTTACTACCCGTTCGGGTTATACGCACTTACGCTAATGTGTAATGGTAGGGTGATTGTGAGATGAAATGGAGGACCTACAGTTTAACGTGGAATCCGAACCACGGTGGAGGCCTGGCATTCCTCACATTCACAAGATGTCTTGTCAGAGGTGAAGGAAGGGTTTGGTGATCAGATAAATCTTTGCCGGGACCGAGGATTGAACCCCGGCCGCCAGCATAGAAGTCTGACACCTTACCCCTAGACCGCCAGGTCACCGATTTCACTAATGGTTTATGGATTAGGAGGGTTTAATTTAGAGAAAGTACACACGTTTTGTGTGGAAGGAGAGTGGAAAGTCATTAAGGAAAACCCACCTCAGTGCACCCGACAAGGATCGAACCTCGAACTTCCCATCTTTGGCAGTCTAGTCTAACACTAGAGTAGCTCGTCAGACCACGTGGCCACCGGAGTGATTTATACCAGAGTTATTATTTTGGTAACACATATGGTAACGGAATCTATGGAATGGGAAGGGACCTAAAGACAGAGTGAAGAGAACCACTCAGCCTCACTCTCCANGGGGAGGGGGGGGGGGAGGATTAAGGGCTTGTTGAGTTGCGTGGGGCCCTGACTTTGCTGTTAGAAATGGGAAGGGGAGAGGGGGTCAAATTCCGTTGCTTTAGTGGGGCAATGATGATAGTGGTTGATAATGGTGATCTTGGTGTTGCTCGTGGAATATCCGACTTCTTAAGCCATATCTTCTCCTCGTGCTCTCCTTGCCATTGTTTATTACATCTCTAACCAGAGTAGCGTTCCCCCTTCTGTCTTTTCGCCCAGTTGCCTGTTTAAACTTAGGCTGGGTTGCCTGGTCCACATTTAGTTCCTGAATATCTTGTAGAACGAGAGATGTGTTGTTGTATCTGCAAACTATACGTTGAGAGACTAGAGTAAAATAAATGGTACGATGCACTGAGGATCCAAACTATACGTCTATAGACTAAGTAAAATAATTTGTACTGTGCATTGAACATGCTTTGTCTCTCCTTTATCTAAAAATGGAGATGTCTACGAAACAACTAGTAAGATATGTGAAACGGAACAATATATATGGTTGATGAATAATAATGAGGTAGAAAGAGAGCATTACATTCTACCAAAGAGTGTAAATGAAATAATGTACACTTTTGCAGAAACATTGAGGAAATATTAATAATTCCATCCGCCAAAGAGCATAGCAATCAATTCACAATTTTAAATTACCAAGGTTAAAATAATCTTATTTTTATAAAAGAAATAATTTTTTTTAGCTATATCTTTCAAATTAAAGATTTGTATTTTCAATAGTACTAAAATTTTAAAATGATAAATTATTTCATATCTCAAATACTTTCGAATATATTATCAAAATTGGAAGTTTATACTTATGTAACGTAGACTCAAAATTATTTTCAAGGTAAAACGAGAGTTTCCCAATCGGTTTGTAATGTTAAACAGTTACTAAATATGAAATTTAACTAAAATCGTTTTAGCGTAAGTTCAGAAAATAGATTTTATCTAGTTTCACCCTTCAGTAAACTACCCTTAATTTTAGGATTAAATATATAATAATTCTAAAAACCTCCTCGGGGAAAAATTATATTAACCATCTATATCAAATTTTATCCCAATCAGTAAAGTGGTTTAGGCTATAGTCTACACTAATATTATAAAGAGGAAAGATTTGATTATTTGTTTTTTGTTTGTAATAGAGAAACTCAAAAACTACTGGACCGATTTAAAAAATTCTTTCATCAATATAAAGCTACATTATCAGCGAGTAGCATAGGCTATAATTTATTTTGAAAATATAATTTATTCCTTATAAAAATGTCGATATTCACTCATATTTTATGGTAGAGTCTATGATGATTCTTCAATATGTGTGTTGAAAATAATAATACAATTTGGCGTGGGGGGAGGGGGGGAGGGAGGGGGCTGAGGTAAGGGTGTAGTCCGAGATATACACACACATACGGAATCTCAAAAACAACTTTTTTGTTTTCAGGTCATGAAACTTTGACATTTATCAAAATCTCTAATTTTTTTTACGAACACAATACTTCTCTCTCCGAGGGTCTAGGAAAAAGTAAAACTGGGAGCTGGGGATGGATTAGTAAATTATCCACTATTTAGTTTCTTACCACTTTCAACCACACCACTTGGTTTAACGCAATACACTTTTCTATACTAATACGATAGTTCATTTGGCACTCTTAGATACTTTATTTGACAAACTTCACCTCTGACAAGACATCTTGTGAATGTGGGGAATGCCAGGCCTCCACCTTGGTTCGGATCCCACGTTAAACTGTAGGTCCTCCATTTAATCTCACAATCACCTTACCATTACACATTAGCGTAAGTGCGTATAACCCAAACGGGTAGTAAGACGCGGTGCTAATAATAATTTATTTGACAAAGCTTTACGGAGCCCTCATTACAGACGCTGCACATTAAAACACGTTGATAAATATTCAACCGTGAGAAATATTCAAATGTGTTTATCGAATGGCCCAGATCCTGAGTCTATTTATTTCAACTAACATTATACTCGTGATTTTACAAACACCCTAGTTTTTTTTTAACATCGATTAAGCCAAATACAGTTTTCAGTTGGACACTGCCCGTTGTTGACTCTTACTCGCTCCATTTGACCTCTAATTATAAGTTTTATTTCCTTGAAAAGCTAATTTCATTTGTCTGACAACGACTAAAACTGTCAAAGGACTGACCTTGACTCCCGCTGTCGAGAGGCTTGGACTTTCGTTGACGGCAGACTTAACTGCTTCCGAATCCCGTATTTCAACTTCGGTCGTCATTAGACTGAGTTTGACTCCCGTCACTGGTATACTAAAGACTGATCCCGACCCTCGACCCACCCCTCGATCCCGACCCACGAAGCAACTGTATTCGACCCTTGTCACTGTCATTTAACATCAACTTCGTTTGTCCTCTAAGCCATGTGACCTATTGTAACACACCTGGAAGGCGTTCACCTGGCTCAAATTACTTGTTTCATCTAATTTACTAAGTTTCGGCGTGATGATTGTCACAAGTCTCATACTGTGGTTGTAGCAAGGAAATGCGTACACTGTACAGGCTTCTATGACATACGCTATACCTGTTACTGGCAAAGGATATGTCAATTGACACTTTACAGAACTGCTTCCGGCACGCTGGCCTAGTTCCTGGATATGTGGTGTTATAGGGAAAGGACCAAGTGTTATTCATGGCATAGAACTGATACAATTCGTCAATGCCAGTTCCTTTAAAATTAAATATGTTATCGATATAGAGTATGAATCTATAACAAATTCAATCTCACCGGATGGAACCACTCTTGAGGCTGTGAAAGGTGATTCTAAAGATGAAACGAAAGAAGGTGAAAGCGACTAGCATGAGTAAATAATGTGTTCGGACATTGAAAGAAGTGATGGAGGGTGTCAAGACTGTTCTAAGGTTTATTGAATGTGTGAGAAATATCTAATGGATTGTTTAAAAAGCACTGACTCCAGGGAAAGATAAAGAAAAAACTATTCACTAAAATAGCTAGACCTATACAACAGGCAATGGCACATAGCTGACTATTTAAATATTTATTGATTGAGTTCAATACAAGTTATTCTGTCATTTTTTTTATTACTACCCCTCTCACTGAAGGTCAGGGGAAACAAATTTCTGTTTTAGTGACCTGTGGACATTTTGAAATTAATATCTGTGTCCGTAAGGCTCTTTATGTGCGGAACTGACTTTATGTTGAGATTGTGAAGCCTTAATTTCATAGTGTGACTACTGGTGAGGATAGTCCCAAAAAAAAGAAACATAACGGTGACACTTTTTAATGTATATTTAATGAAACCCTAGGGTATTTATCTTAAAATTATGTGTATTGAAAATTAAAATATGTGACTACTGCTAAAAGTATCTTTAAAATCAATTAACCTAACAATTTTAAACTTCACACAAGTAGTTATGGAATTATTTACGGTGTGCAACTTATAACTTTTTAAAATTCATCGTGAGCATGACTCATTACACATTGCGACTACCGATTCGGGTATCTCTAAACCAAGACACATATAAAATGGATATTTTGCATCAACCTTCGTTCTTAGGGTATTCCTAGCTTTAACTACCACAAATATTGTGAACCTGAAGTACTAATTAATGTTATGGTCAGTACAGGTGGATGCCATTTCTATCTTGAACTGGAAATAATTACTTAAAGAAACTAGCGGATATGCACCTTAAGTTTATTTTAAATTTTATATTTATTGTGACTCTTACACCTTCGTCTGCGAGACACTATGCGTGCGTGTTTACAAATCCAATAGACCTAGAAAACTGAAAACTTAAGTACTAAGTGAAAACTGAGGCTACAACAATAATAGGAATTTGTTTTACCGTTTTATAATTTAAATGCATTAATACTTTACGTGATTACAAGTTTGTGATGTTAAATGGTATCCAATTTGGTCCACTATCACAATGTTCCGTTACTATACTATCGATTCTTTTTTTATTGATATTATTCTTCAAGGGTAAATTTCAAACATTAATGCAGATAAATTTAATAAGTACCCCTTACTTCACCAAAGTAGCACCGGGAACTTTTAACAAATTTGACATTTGTTTTGTTCCCCATGTCTACTTAGTGATAAAGTGCACTCATGCGCTTATTTTTACATGCAATTTGATCCTGACGCCATAGAATGCATTAATATTAATGCGGGTATTTTTAACGTATACAGGGTGTTTGGAATCTCATAGCCCAAACTGAACCTATAGCTTGTTTGAGACAAAAGTAATACAAAATTCCTATACGCTTACATCCGGAAACCTATGCTAATACTGTTAAATTGTGCAATAGCATTAATTTGTGCGCGTAACCAAAATGGATAGAAAAAATTTCAATTTAAAAACTAATATAGTAAAGATAACCTCTTAAGTTTACCACAATTTATAAGATACAGAATGTGATTGAAGATCTTTTTTTGTCAACCTCGGTGGTCTTGGGGTAAAGTGCTCACCTAAGGACTCAATGTTTGTGGGTTCAAACCCAGTTGGGGTGGATAGATTTTTCTTGAGCGATAAAAATCCGTTGCACAACTTCCTTCGGGGGAGAAGTAAAGTCGTCGTTCCCTTGTCAATTTTGAGATGTAAATAACTTTCCCAATAAAATTGGTAGGCCATTTCACTCTCGCTAATAGAAATTCCCGTGTGGTGATATAATCAGTCGGTTCAGAAATTAAAATTTATATACCTCAAATATAAAGTGGAGATTTTTTGTCAGCCGAAGATTCGAATTTGAGATTAGGGTACTTAAAATAGTATGTTCGACTTGTTTCTAATTACAAACTAAAAATAACAAACTATTTATGTAGTTTTCCTTAAAAATAAATAGTTAGGTTTTATAGCTAGTTAACGGTTCACTATCCTAAGAGAAAACGAACAGAAATTGTGACTTTTTACTTTTAATGAATGCTACTAATGATACAAGTATGCTACATCCATAATAACGACAGTAATAATATTATACAACTAAAAATATTGGCTATAAATAGTGAAAATATATTTTAAAATATAGTGTAGTAAAGCGTTAAAAATTTAATTCAAAGATACAATTTTGAAAATTTGAGTTTCGAGGAGTTGTGTACAGTAGATTTACGCCTGTGGGTGATGAAATGGTGATATTCATATCCTAGTCAGCGCTACCAACTATTTTATTTTCCCGTGGTTTCTCGCACATGTGAAACACCAGGCTCCGAATTAAATCCGCTTTCAGTGGTTTGTAGGAAATTAGGTGGTTTTAGTCAATTTAAACAGTCGATATAATTATTTCCAGTTTAATGCTTGTTTTATTACACAAAGTGAAAAAATTTACATGAATAAATAATTCATCCATGGTCAATGGCAAAAGTGTTTGACTTCAAACGACGATAGACCATGAATGAGAACCCCTGGCTTAAATACTTATTAACCTACCCCATGGTGTAGTGGTTAATGTATCTGGCTACGAACCTAAAGAGTCTTGGGTTGAGTTATAAACTGGTAGCGTGGATACATTTCCTTAAAGGGAAATTACTCCAACGGTCAACAGGTATGGTTAGTCAGGCAAAAGTTAGTATTAAGGGTTTCTACCAGTTCTACACCCGCATAATCACCATAATCTCATCCCAAGGGGACATGAAAAGAGCCTCCACGAAAGGGATGTGTGATTAGAACGTTTGGGCATCCCCTAGGTAATGGAACACGGCTTTTCATAAAACTGAGCTTTGAGTGAGATAGCCTAAGCATACTTATATATGTACTTGCTAAATTATATCTGCATTAATTCTTCCCTCGGAGCCAGATCAGGTAAGGTACGATCGATTATCAGTTTAATATTGTGTGATATTAGCTGCTAATAACTCCATTTACGTTGAAGCTTCTTAATGTACACACATGATGTAATAAAGCTAAGGAATATAGTATGATACAATCGTACATACTCATTCACAGACTTTTGTAAAAAGAGACCAATTCTAATAAATGAAAATTTATCATAAAGCTTAAACACTCTTTTAGCCCACAAAATAATAATAATTGATAATCATATGAAACACTATTTAGATATACATTTTGAATAAAAAGGTCGGATCCGTAGTGAGGGGAGGGGAGGGGTAGTAGTAATGCCCCCCCCCCCAGGCACCAATCTTCAGGGGGGCGCCACTGAAACTTAGATAGTATTTTATAAATGTAAAAATGTGAAATTAATCTAAACGCGTAATTAAAAGAAACGTATACATTTAAACTTTATTATACTTTAAGGGTAAAACAGGAACAGAATGAAACCCCAATATTATTATTATTATTATTATTATTAATAGCACCGCGTCTTAATACCAGTTCGGGTTGTACGCACTTACGCTAATGTGTAATGGTAGGGTGATTGTGAGATGAAATGAAGGACCTACAGTTTAACGTGGAATCCGAACCACGGTGGAGGCCTGCCATTAGCCACATGAAACCCCAATAAAAGGAGAACACCAATCATCTGAACGCCAAATATTCGAATCATTTTGGCTTGGGTGACTTTACATTCTACTATGATTATGAAATATTTGAGGAGCGTGGCGCGGGTCTTAGAGAAGAAAGAGGCAAAGAAGAGGAAAGGACTAACATCGGAAGAACGTGAAGGAAAAAAGTTTTTAACGTTCATGTTGTTTTGGCCAAAGTTGTATAATAAATGGAATAGCGTTTTAAGTGTTTGAGTGAAATGCCAGATGACTTTAATTTATTAACGGGAAAGTCTTTGCAATATATGACTGTAAAAGAGTCAGAGGCTCGTGAAAAACGCTTTGCAAATAAATAAAGCAAGGAACTGGATACCACTGAAATAGAGGAGAAATAGCTAGTTTTAGGTTTAAGACTGTTTGTTTATATAAATAAATGGTACGCAACTCCACACGGACCTTCTCGCTCTATTGTTTGAAAATGGAAATATTTACTCAAAACTCGTAATATATGTGAAACGAAATAATATACACTAGCAATCCCAAGCATAAATTGTACTATACTTATGTAAAACTTTTTTTTTAGTCCAGGTTTTAAATTTTATAATTTTGTTTTTAAAGAATTAATGTCCTAATTTGTATGTTTGTACCGATAAAAAAGATCAATGTTGGGTCCACAAGGGTCAACACTTCGTATTCAAATTTCAACTTCCTGTTAAAATTTTAGACATTTGATTAGGTGTTGCAAATATTCATGCAATTGCATTGATATTATTCCTCGTTTATAAATTTTGACCAAAAAAATGTAAATATTGACTATTGAGTCTAAAATGGAGATAGATAATTGTTGTTCAAACATTTCTCCTAAGAGGTTTAAGGACAAACAACATTAAACTTTTAGAGATTTACTTACATTTAATTACTCTATGGCATTGGAGAATTATTGCGTTAAAACTTTAGTAGTATTTCTTTACAACTAGAGCTCACAAAATTTTATCAATATATTTTCTAATATCTCAGAAACTTTTGGATGTATAAAAATATATTTCATATTAAAGTTTTTTATTTTTAATAGTGCTACAATTTTTCAATGATAAGTTATTATTTAGTATCTCAAATAGTTGCGGAGATACGGAAGTTTCTTCTTCTGTCAAACACCCTAAAACTCATTTTCATGGTAAAATGAAAATAGCCAGTTTATTTATAATCTTAATCAACACTTAGATACGAATTTTAATCAAAATCTTTAAAAACGATTTTAATAATATCGATTATTTCTCTTTTCCCCCTTCAGTAAACTACCCTTAATTTTAGAGTTAGATATCCAATTCCAAAAATCCCTCATGGCATTCCTATGAAAACCCTAGACACCAAGCTTTAGCCCAATCAGTAAAATAGTTTAGGCTCTAGTTAAGAGAGACAGACAGATGGAAAGTCAAAAACAACATTTTTGATTCGGGGGCTCATTAAACGTCAAAATTCATAAAAATCTTTGGTTCTATTTTTCTACGATCACAATACTTTCTCTATCTGTAAGGGTTTTTCAAAAGCAATCTCCCTAAACTTATTACATTTAATCCATCAAATCTTTCTAACCACATCTTATCCAAAATTAGTAATTGCTTTCAGATTATTCTTAACATTGCCAAATAATTATGCATCTTGTGAACGAGGTTTACAACAAAACTTAAGGTCATCAATGGCACTTGGCAATTCTTTCAATCAAAGAAAATATTGCTAAAAACATTATTTACGATAAAATAATAAATTATTTTTCTGTCGTTAAGGTTAAAAAAGCGAATTTGTAAATAAAAATTCATTTTGTCCCATATTTCCAAAAAATGTTCCTGGTACAATTGTTTTCATTTTTCGTAAGTGATTCATGTAGAAAATTAATTATAAATAAAAAATTAATCATTCAAACTATTTGAGATGTTTTTTTATTTATTCCACAACATCTATTGAAACTCAATATAATCACCGCAGGCGATATAATTTAATTTAATAAAATAACATTTTAAAAGGAGTAATCTTTCTATAAGAAATTAAAATTTTGTTACTATTTAATACAATTATCAATTTATTATGGGATAGTTGCAAGTAGCAATATTAATAGCAAAAATTTTGTCATACGGGTACTAAATTATATTTATAGCAGGTATACAGTAGAACCTTACAGTCACCTGCTCTTTTAGGATTGGTGAAGAGGAGGGTGAGAGGTTGCTATTATTACCGTTTGCCTTTGGCACCTATACCTTTATCTATAGCTCTGATTAGAAGGTTAAACCCATTAAAAGATTAATCAAATTTGTAATTACTGGTAAAATAACGATTCCCCCTTGAGGCATGGATATATAACTATCAAGTTTGAGCGAAATCCACAACAACGTTTAGGATATACCCCCAGGTACTAACAGGCACAAACAGGTACATATATAGATTTTTTATATATATATATATATATATACACATACACTTGCTTTGTTCATTGGGGCCTCCGCCCCCAAACCTCCAGTGAGTTTTATTTGCAAGTGTATGTAAACTAATGTAATTCCAGAGCCGTTGTTTGATAGGTGTTACCGTTTAGTCACAAGAGACCTCCAAAGAAAGGTCCGTACAAAATTTAAAGTTGCTCCGCCATTTTGATTTTTTTCGGAGTTTTAATTTTTTTTTTTTTTCCCCTTCGGCTGCAAGTTAGAAGCTATAAGTTTACCAAATTTCAAGTTTCTAGCTCACCTGGAAATGCGTTAACATTATTGTCAGGGAGTGAGTCAGCCATGTGGCTTTATAGTAATGTAATATACTTTTTAGAGTTTAGGATGCACAAAACGTCAAAATCCATAGTATTGAGATAAAAAAAACTTTCACGGTCAAATCTATTTTATTTATATGAGAGATTAAAATTAATATCTTTTGTTACAACAGTTTTAAAAACTCACAAAATATTGAATGTAAATTTATTCCGCTGTTTAATATAAGTACACTCCACGTTCTGTCAATCGGATAATGGAATTAAGCCCTTCATAATATCGCGTATTTATTACATTAATATATCAAAACACATTTTTGAAACTATTTATCAGGCGTTGACAGTAATGCTTAATATTTAACATACTTTTTTGTTTTGTTTTTATTGGTATAAATTTCATTTTGATCCATCTAATTATCCTATGACGATATTAATGTCAACTTTAAACCACGTATTTTTGTCTCTGATACATTCGTATTGATTCATCTTTAAACAACAATATCACATATTTCTATCTAAGCAATTAAAAGAAAATCAGCCCTCTTTTTCTGACCCACAATAAATACAGAGGATGTACCAAAAGTTACTGTGCCGTAAAATATCACGTACCTCATTGTAGTTATTCCTATAACGCGGCCCATGTTTCTTCATATGATATAGTATATGAATAGGTGTGTCTAGACATGTCTTCAGGCCCATGAGGGATATTTACAACCTCTTTTATATTAAGAACTGCTACGAGGTACGTTGTACTTTACTGCACAGTAACCTTTGGGGACATTCTGTATTTAAAACATTTCTTTTTAAATTTATATTCCCTACCATTTCCCAAAATTAATATTAGATGGAAGAAAACGTGTGTTGAGGTCTATATTTTCACAGTTTTTAATGCCATGTTATATTTTCTGGCCAAAATAAAACCAAACGTTTCTTCATTAGATACCTTCAGTTTGATTTAATTAGTATTTTAATCCCATCAGATCATAATTATTTGTCATGATCATTGAACCATTTTAAAAGAGATGTTTTAAATTATAGAAAAGTGTCTTAGTTATATGACCCAATATCTATGACGTATATGAGAAAGCATTGACTTAATTATGTTTATAAACCAAACAAAATTAATCTACTGGATCTATATTCTATTTAATTAGGAAATAAAATATTGTTGGCATAAAAATTGTGAAAATGTGTACCTTAACACAAGTTCCCATTAAACCAGCTTACATTCTGAAACAATTATTCTAACAATGATTATAATAAATTAACGTTAGTTCGAATTTTAATATCTTATATAATATATGCAACATGCACTAGACAGAAATAAGTCAACATTGTATTTGTTCGTCCCTTGTTTCAATGAAGAATGTTCTGTGTGCCTTTCATAGAAAGATATGTGTCCTCCTGTCATATACTATTAGCGAGTCTTGTTTAGTAATTAAATCAGAGGGAGGAAAAGTGTTTTCAGTTCAATCTTCTTCTGTCTAATTAATGTCAAGACGGAGCCGCGGGTTGTGTTTCAAGCATCTCGTCTTGAACACGTCGATACCGTGTTTTGCACTCGTCACGTTTTGCGCGCGATGAAGTGGACCTTCATTCCATTCATGAGAAACTCAAACGCTTTCTAGACAGAATTGAATGAACTCCCGTACATTGAATGCCCCAACACCCTAGCTCAATCAGTAGCCCAACTGTTTTCTGAGATGAAGGGGTCTAGTATTCGTTTCTCGCCCTGGGCATTTCATAAATGTACTTGGGGCTTCTATTTCCACAGTAAATAATTAACACTAGAAGAAGTGAGTGCTGTGTATTCAAAAATAGAACTAGTTATTAAAATGTGAGCTGATATAATTAGTTCGCAAAATTAATAGTTAAATACTTTTGTACATAATAATAATATGTTCTATTAAGTACACTTAATCCTATCATAAGTTAATCACTTATATCATCTGATGACCACCTCTGTGATCTAATGGCCAGAGGTATTAGCTACAAATTCAAAGGTTTTAGGTTCGATCTATGGAGGTTTAAGATTTTCTGTGGAGCAGTGTGTCTAGAACGAGGTCCAACTCAACCTCGTAAGGACAAACAAGGAGTTAGTTGAATGAAGAAGTAAAGGCTACCATCTGGAAAACTGACACCGGCCGGCGGTAGAAGAGGCTCAGCAGGACCGCAGCGGCGAGGCAGAGGCCAGCGCAGATAGTCAAGAATGTGAGGAGAAACCCGTTCTTAATTTGTTTAATACACAGAGAATCCAACTCGACAGTTATGCCAAGCTAGGTTGTCTGTGAAAGGGCTGATTTGTTGTTTGAGTACCGAGTCACTGTCGTGACTCTTAACCTCGTGAATGAAATAATATACCTATGAAATGAGACGGATGAAATGAGGCTGTAAGGGAATTAAAAGTATTAGTAAATGGAATGCTGTAAAAAATACAAGTATATTAGTATATGTCCCTGTGAGGTGGAATAAATGATTGTGAGTGATTGTGCTGGTTCGCGGAAGTTGGGGAGGATTTTCTTTTCCTGGCACGTGGGGAGGTGTGTTTAAGGTATGATGTTGAGCTGTGAGTGGTTTAGTGAGTCGATTTCCGGGAAGGATCGAAAGGTTGATTTGACTTTTAGGGATAGGTTTGACGAGGATGGATTGCTCCCGATCTCTCTCCGTGTCCTGCTTTTATACTAAAAGCTCTGCGAGCTTTCGCGCGGAAACACAGGAGGAAGGCCGGGAGGCAGCTGAGCGAGAAGAGGTTTTCCCGGAGACCTTTATTGAAATAATTGAATATACATATTAGTAAAAAACATGGGGTCGGGGGTCCTCACGGTCGTTGTGCTGACTATGACAAACTCTATCTATAAAAGTTGGCATTATCTTTGCCAACATACAACGACTTCCTAGTCGGTATGGATTGATTGTGGGTTGACGACATATAAGTGTTTAAAAATATTTGATATACCATGATAAGATAAATCAAATCAGATTATCCAACACTCACCTGGAGAGTGTATGAGGAACCTAATTGTAATGCATTTAGCCTACAAACACCACAATTGAATAGGGTTGAGCAGGAGAGGGTGGTTTACGGCTAGGAAGAAGGGAGAACGAGTAATTTTACAGTTTTTATAACATTACTTTTTCTTGACCTAAATAAATCAAATATTTCTCCAGTAGCAACACAGAGTTTAGTTTCCTGCATTTGCTTATGTCAACAGATGTTGAATATCTGTCAAGGGTGTCATAGAATGTTGTCAAAAAATTTTAAATAAAAAGAAAAAGTTTTGACAACATTCCAGGACATCCTTGACAGATATTAAAGATCTGTTGATATTGGCATGTGCAGGAAACTAAACTCTATGTTGCTACTGGAGAAATATTTGATTTATTTTGGCCAAAACATTTAGATTCTGTAAAAACTGTAAAAAATATTCGCGTTCCCTTCGACCGCACCTTAAACTAAATTGAACAGTGAAATAATTAATTTTTAATATAAAATACATCTTATGTAAAAACCTCATTACATATTTCCCCCCCTCGTTAACCTTGTAAAATATAAATATTATCTATCATTATTCTACTATAGTATAGCTTATAAGATAGGGTCATAATGCAAACCATCAAGGAATAAATTGTTACCTTTCAGGATAGATGGAGTGTACATGTTATGATATTTCTTATCAAACATTCAATAAATCAGCTAAATCTACAGGTCTCTACTGCCAACACTAGCTATAATATTAGTATTTGCTTGTTAAGCCCCCGGCTGAGAGATGTGGAAACGGTTCTGATAGGATAAGTATTTACAGGAAGGTGAAGGAATACATTCAAGGTTTATATAAATAAATGGCACAGAACTTCACACGGAATTTTTCACTCCATTGTTAAGAATGGGAATATTTACTCATAACTTATAATATATGTGAAACTAAATAATATACACTAGCAAACCCGACTACAAATTGCACTATACTTACGCCAAACATTTTATGACTCTTGGTTTTTAATGTTAGATCAGATCATGTGAACTGTAACCATCACTTTTTATGTACATTTATTTATTTTATCTATTTTGAGTCATTTGGCGTGCACTTTCTGAGCCGACTGAGTATATCACAATAAGGGTATTTCTCTGAGCGAGAGCGAGAGAGTTGATCCATTTCCTGGAAAGTTATGTTCATATAACTTCCAGGGTTCTTTTACAAGCCACAAGTGACATGGGACTGACAGATTTATTTAATGTTGAGCTACGGATTTTATCGCTCAAGTAAAAAAAAAAAGTTGAACCAAGCTGGGTTTGAACCCACGAAAATCATGTCCTGATTCAAGCACCTCACCTAAGACTAGAGGAAAACTTTTTTTTTATGACTGCTTCTTAATAACCGTTCTAATTATACGCTTATGTGATAATTACGCCAATGGTTTTAAGGATTAGGAAGATTATATTTAGAAGAAGTGGTCCGCGTTTGCGTGGGGGGGGG
>CABEEJ010007294.1:6020-32043 GCA_901482245.1 Timema douglasi | reverse complement strand
TCCCATGTACTTGTTCCATGTTCCAATTTTTAATACCCGTTTAGGCTAGTAGGAAATAGTTTAAACTCGCAGGGGAAGGATGAACTAGGTGCAATTTAGAGAAAGGATACCCGCATTCTGGTGGTGGTAGAGTGGGAAACTATTTAGATTATAAACACCGTAGTACTTCCGGTCAATACCTAAACTAAAAATTCCCGGTTACTGGCAAACTAGACGCCTTTGTACGCTTCTTCTCCGGTGCGTATCTTGTAAGTTATACACACACTCACAATAGCACCGTAGGAGGTGTTTTACTACCCATTAGCATATTAGCTAATTACATTAATGTATTAGGGATGAGGAAGATTGACTTAGATAAAGTGTACAGGCATTTGCGTGAAAGGAGATAGTAAAACCATTTAGTAAAAAACAAACTCTATACACTCAACTAGTATTCAAACACCCGCCTCGGTGGCGTAGTTGGCTAACGCGTTAGTCGTGTTGAGCTGCTCGACTGCTGAGGATGGGGAGATAGAGGTTCGAATCTCGGTCGGGTGAACTAGGGGTGGTTTTTCCTAAATGGTTTTCCACTCTCCCTCCAGGCAAATGCGGGTTCACTTCCTCAAATTCAACCTTCCCAATTCCTAATCCATTAGAGTAATTAGTACTTAAAGCGTATAACCCAAACGGGTAATAAGACGCGGTGCTAAATATTATTATTATTATTATTATTATTATTAGTATTCAAACCCTGATCTCCCCTTCATCAATAGTCCAGTTTGTTGTGAGAGTGACGCCTTAGACTATTCCACCACCGAAGAAGATCCTGTGTGTAAAGCTATCCATAGTACACACATCCGGAATTGGATCCCAGATTTCCTTCCCGTCACCGACCTTTAAGTCACCAGTGAGAACATTTAAATAACAGCTACTCTAGTCCCTATAGCTTAGTGGGAAGAGTCATCACTACAATTCACTGGTACCCGGGTTTGATACCTGGTGGGGCTGTCGAACACATATATTTATGTACATGTTTGTCCCACTATCTATGAAGTAAAGTAAGTTATCATTATACCAGGCCCTAGTGTTTAATATTAGATTCACTGTCTAAGGTAGGGATGGGTAAACTACGGCTCGCGGGCCAAATATAGCCCACCAGTATGTTCAATCCAACCCGCGGAATAAATAATTAAAATGTGTTGCGTTGTGAAGTGGAATATTTTAAACATATCAAAACTGTATTTTTTATAAAACCATACACAAATAAACGTTTCCAACCTTGGTAAATCATTCCCAAAAATATATGGCAATGTTTTCACCATCATATCTTTGCGAACATGGGTTTTCAACCACGAAACTTAGGAAAAGTATCCTAGAAACCGACTTACAGATGACATATGAGCATGTTTCTTCTTTCTTGAGAATCACTTCCTCACAGTTTCACTCATCTCTCAACCCATGATATACATCTTCTGAACGAACTTTAAACCAAACATAAATCACTAAAGTATTTATGATTGTTTTGAACTCTCACTATATTTAAGCGTATCTATGTTGTTCTATTATGTTTGTTTGGATGCATTTTGAAGCAAAATTTACAAATAAAATTATTTGGTAATTTTTTATTTTTTTTTCATTTGGCTCTCCTTTAAGTAGGTTTGCACATAGTTCCTGGACTGATATTACCTCTGCGTTTAGTAAGTGCATGCTAAATATTATAATATAGTAAGGATTAAAATAATTGTTAAATGTCAAAAACAAACAAATGGGTTTGTCATGTATTAATGTTAGCTAAAGTATACAATGGAGGCAGTATTTCAGGCAAACTCTGGTAGAAAAATTTCACTAACTGTGTTTTTAATATGTGTATATAATTAAAGTTTTATAGTAAATCAACTCAAACGGTTGCTACGTGATATACTTCAATGGCATTTGGTCACTGTTGATGAGTAAGATTGGAGATCAAATACCTGTCAAATGACTGACTATCAGTATGAAAATTTCCTTAAATTGTACTTATCACTCTCCCTCCAGGCTTTTGTGGGCGAATTTACCTCTATGCTAGCCTTCTTAACCCTACCTATTACTATAATATTGTTTTAGCACCATTTCTTACTATCTGTTCAGGTTATACACATCACTACCTATTAGCTTAAAATACTACTATCTCGTGAGTTAAATTTACCAGTAAATATAAAAAAAACGCATTCTACTGGACAAATTAACGTAATAGTAAGGGGGCGTACATCATAACTCGTTTGTTCCGTGTGCCTGTGCCTCAAATGTGTTCAGTGCTTCTATTTTTTGGTAAACATAGTATACCTCTCATATAATGAAGTTCTGCTTTTCAATGGTATCCAGTTAGTAGCAAACAATCTCCAAATAAACACGCTTCCCAGCTATGTAACCAATTCTGTTCAAGTGTAATTTTGTGTAGGGAAGAATTAAAATGTGTTCTGTAATTCTATTTGCCTATACGCAATGGAATGGCCAGCAGCATTCCAATTTTCGATATTTAACCTTGCATGAGAGCATGTGGTAAAAATAAAATAAAGTATATGTACTAGTTTTGAACGTTTAATCGCAAGGCTTTTTTTTCGTACAATTCGCAGTACACGCATAATAACTTGTAGTGTTCGCTTTCTCTACAAGACATGGGTTAGTATATAAAATAACTGTGATTTTACGAAAATATTTTAAATATTTATCCAATTAAATTTAAATAAATACATCTTCAAAACATTAATAAGCAAGCAATCATTATAGACAATTAAATTTGGTTTTGGAATCGTAGCATAGAGTACAATCCATCCAGGATATTCGTATATTTTTATTTTATTAATGAGATATGGTTGAAATGAAATATAGCATGATTAGGTGTATTATTAAATTATCCTAGTTTATAGAGCTTACGTCCTCGTAAAATATTTAAATTCTAGCTTTCAAACGAGATGAATAATCGCCAGACGGAGAGAAATTGTTGTTTAACAGACCTAGTAAAGAAAACTAAGTGTAACACCACCCTTATTCACAACTGAATAAAGGCCGGTGAACAACAATAATATATTTTTAAAAATCCCAAAGGTAAAGAGACAATATTTGCAGAGGAGCCGATAGGATAATCACAAGCTATATAGACCATACATTGGCCCATTTGTCTTCTGTTTCCCCGAACCCACTCCTCAAATATTTAATTATTTTAAATATTACCAGTTTCCTCAACTATAAGTGGGGGATCTCAAGTATGAACGTGAAGTGTTTAGAAATAGCATCAGATAAACAGGAGATTATTTATTGATATAAATGAATATATATTAAACATGAACAATATAACTATATATATAAAACAAAAAAGTCCATAATTACGGGATAATATCCATAGTTTACAATTAGTTATTCGAGTTATTTATAACCCTTACCAAATGAAAATATAAAAACGTTCTAGTCTTATAGGTCACTAATAATATTGAAAAGATGTTTCCAAAATATTTATCTATAGGCATAAATATTACCAAATTTACAAGACGAGTTTCCAAGCCTGACGGGATATATGTTGATATCATAGTAACCTTGAAAACCTAAGAATGATTACAAACAATATGGCGTCATGCGCCAGATGAGTACTAACCCATAATCGAATTTCGAACGATACGTCGTCATGTTTACATTGCCAAACATAGTGACATGTAAACCCAAAAGGGGATTTCCCGTTAATCAAAACTAAAATAAATATGAGGATTTTAAGCCATAATGTACCAAAAAAAGATTAAAGTATTACGTAATTCATAAATTTTTTGGTTTATTAATTTGCCGAAAAAGAATTTTGCATTAAAACAACCGAAATAGAATTTTCGTACCTTTTATAATATCAAGGACACCTAAGTGTGTCCAGAGACAGTATCCAGTCAAGAGTGACATACCAATCAGTTACATCATTATATACGCTCATATTCAGGCTCGAAAAGGGGGAAGAGGGGTAGTGAAAACAGAGGTGAACACACAACAAAGAAGAGTGGGAAGGGGTAACTATATGGGGGTAGAACATTCGAACTTGTTGTGGAAGGAGTCAGAACAAAAGTGTGTTGGACACATCACCGTCTTTTAACGGATGTACGTCATACTTTCCCAGCATGCCTCATGGTAAATCATAGTTCGAGTTTACACAAAGTTCAATCGTTCTGTCAGTTGTTGATTTTTTCGCGGCATGTTGTGTTCGTGCGGGAAGTACACTCGGGAGGGGCCACTGCTGAATGGGGCAATGGGCAGTTCATTCGCGATTATTATTATTATTATTGTTATTATTATTAGAAACCAGTCTTGTATATTTCTCACTGTTTAGTAGCTTTTATGCCAATAAATGCTACTTAAGCTATTTTGAAAGAGCGTGTTCTCAATGTTTCCATCCAAGGCTTATATTGCGTATTAGCGCTTTAGTTAAATACTGATAAAATGTAGGCAGTTTAGGACATTTTAATTTAAATAAGTCAATTGTCGAACAGGAACTGTTCCAGGCTAAATTCTCATCGGTTGGGTCATTTCTGAGTGCCATGGGGTTAAAGTGGGTCAGGGCCTCAACATAGGCTCGATTTGACTAAGTTTTTGATAGTCCTTGAGCGCGAAGGTTCTATAAGTACTCCATTTTATTCTTTGATTGTCTAAGTGTACGTAGGTACGATAGGCACTACGACAAGATTGTGGGAATATAATAGGCAATCCCCCTGTGAATATAAGGCCTAGCTTAGTTTTTATAATTAGCTATATTAGGAAGTGGATTAATATATAAATGAAAATAAATTAATAATATTAACTTTAATACAAAATAATAGTTTATATAATAGCTAAATACCTGGTGCCCAAACAGAATATAGAATATTTCAATATAATTACTAAAGGACATCCAAACACCGATAACTGTTACGGTGGTAAAATAAATCCAAAAATGTTATATGGTTAGGTTATGTTTACTTTGTTCAATTTAAAATTATTCTCTTTTTATGAATCTAGGTTTCTATCACAATATAAATAAGGTGATGATATATACTATTTTTTCGGGACAATACTGTTTTTGTAGTAAATTTCGGTTATCCTTTAGAACATGTGGTACACCAATAGGTAGTGTTTGTAAACCTAGTTCTTCTTAAATACTTTTATTCCGAATTGAATAGCCATAATTTTATTTTTTCTAGAAGTTGTATTAACAAGTTTTATTTGCCAAAGGTAGGATCGTGGTAGGAATAAAGACCTTTCCAAACTAAATACCTACCAAAGCCAGTACATGACATTGCTTACAGTTTTGTTGTATACGTTTTTAAAGATGTTTATTGATATTGATATTTGATTTGCTTTTAATACCACATAATTAGAACTTAAGTATCGAAATATTAGTTTGAAGTGATTATAAACAGGCTTCATAAGCTTATTTTATCAACAATTATGAAAGTAAAGAAAAATAAAATCAATTTACTTATTTGTCTGTACATAGTTTTTCTTGAAATTAATATCGGTTCGTTTAAATTGACGATGAAAATAATGTTCTTATAGGTATTATTTGATTTGTAAATAATTATTAACTTAAATTAGCAAAGAAACGAGAGATTTAGCCTATGATAACATCATTTATGTTGTTCATCTGAAGAAAGTTGTTGAATGAATCTTGTTCCCTAAAGGAGTGCTGAAGCAATACCGTTCTGCTACTGTTTTAAGACGTTATATCTGAATAGTTTTTCCAGGATTATCTCTCCAGAGGATCGTTTGTGAATGCGTATCATTTGAATCAGTCCAAATCAGTTTGTATTAGTTTATCTGAGTCTTGTAACTATTGAAAATATATATGGATGTATTGCTGGCTCGACCATAAGTGCTTCACTAAGAGAAACACCCGTTGAAGACTTTGCAGATAAATTAAATTTAAAAAAATGGGGTTTGGCTGTATCATGGACACGGCCGTGTGTTGTACGTGAACACATTTATGTAACGGGTTATATTAAAACTTAAACGAACATCGTAGCTTCTCCGAGTCAAAATTTATACTAATTGCGAATCTCGATACGCAGCAAAATAACCTCAAAATGGCGGCGTTTCCCCCTCCACCACGCGTGATGCGTTACTGTTCTCGCGTATCGCAATGCATTCTTTGATCCCTTAGCTATCCAGTGGTATAATTTAATTTTGTATGTAGAGGATAGATTCGAAACTACAACGACAAACTGTATCCCCCGATTTTGTTATCATTAGGTTTTATGGATTGCCCCCATATGGTAGCAAATTTAAAGACGTATTCACGTCAAAACAAAAAGTCTAGTCTTGCTATTAATCTCATTCACTATATCGTGAAGTGATAAGTAATACTCATTTTATGAATATGAGGTTATATGCATCTAATGTAAGTTTTCATATTCATTCATGAAGCTAATAAAAGTTTATTTTCGTTAAGGTTGTTTTGAAAACTTTACATATTCATTATCTTCTCTCAAACGTCCATCCATTGTTGAAGTAATTCGTTACCAAGTCTGTATCACGCAGAGTGTAGATTTATTTATCCCATGGTAGTGAGTGATTTCTAATATAAAACCTACATCTTCATCATCTTGGTGTTTTCATATCGTAGGATTGGGGAAAACAGAAATTTCACACAGAAATGGTTAAGGTAGTTAAGTTAAAAACACAGTGGGTTGGTTCGTTTTAGGTATATTTCGGGTTCAGTTAAGATAAAGTTATAGTTATAATATATTACATGTTACAAAAAATGTGACTAGGATCTCTTCTCTTGATGGTTAACTGATTCAATCTATATTATTAAATCTCGACAGTCAGACGTTCACAACTCCTTCTACTGATTTGAACCGTTTGAGTCTTAATATTTTTGACCCAACTAGTAGATTTTCAATTAATTTTCATAATTTTTAAAATTGCGTCCTTGAGGATATTTTTTACACACACACACACACATGTATATATATAAATATCAAAAATATTTTGAATACATAAAATGTCAACTAACATTTTCCTCATTCTAATTCTTAAAATTATTATCATTAGTCACAAATCTGCATGGCTAAACAAAAAAATAAAATAGCATCTGTTACAACCGGCTCAAAATTGTAGAAAGATTTCGATTTAAAATTTCATTTTTATCACTAAACTACCTTTGAAATATTCGGCTCTGCCCTAGAGAAATATTCAAGACCTTAAAGGGTATAAAGTAAATTCAATATAAATTATTTTAACTTAGTTTTACAACACACACACGTCCCATTTACCATTTTTACCCCATTTACCCTTTAAACCCCGGATCCCCGTTTTACACCAGTTACCCCTCTAAACCATTTACCATTTTTATCCATACATCTCTGTCTACCTTTTTGCCTGTTTGGCTCTTTTTACCCATTATACATTTTTTATCTCTTTTATCCCTTTTATAACTTTTAATCTTTATCCACTTCTTATTTTTATTAGATTTAATGTTTGCCCTTTTAAACTATTTTGGCCACCCTACCATTTCTCTTTCCCCCGTTATTGAAAAATTTTCCCCTTTTCCCCTTTTCGCTTAACCCCATAATATTTAAAAAAAACTAAATTTAGAGTTACCATTTTTAACCTCTTTGACCTGGTTACACTTTTGACAACTTTTTATATTAAGTAGCCGCTTTGGCACAAGATAAATATTTTAGGGTGGAAAGAGTTAAAAGGTTAAAAATTTGTACACAGTAACTAGGGGAAAAATTGAGAAAAGGTAGTTTTAATAAAGTTTTTGAAAAGTTATAAGATATTAAGTAAAAAGATAAAAAAAGTTTAAAACAGAATTAAAGGGTATAGAGGGTAAAGGGTGAGTATTAAAAAAAAGGGCCAAAAGGGGAACATTGCAAAAAATTGTAAAGAGGGTCTCAACTTTAAACTAAATTTTATAAAAATTATTAGGATTAAAAGGGACATAAATGATAAAAGTGACGAAAGATAAAATGGTCATAAATGGTAAAAGGGTGAAAAGGTACCAAAATAAAAAATATTTTAAAACTGATTGCTAGGAATAAAAGAGTACAAATTAAATCTAATCAAATTGTTTAAATTCCAGCTTCCAGATGCAAATGTGCGTAGAGAGGGGCTACACATTTTTAAATTTCAGATCTTTGCGTGGGGTAGATATTGAGCAATGCTCATGACAGACATACAGACTTCATTTTATTAATACAGATGGCCTAGGTCCACTTAACACTCATGCATCGCTAATTAAAACATTGATTTCATCACTGCGTTTTTACATTTACTTTTCCATTATTAACCATATATAAAACCTTTTCAAAATGAAAGAATAAATTAATTCCTCTTAATTCTATGAAATGCCCTTTTTGTTATACGAACTATTTCGTCTCTTTCTGGAATGATGCCGCTAACTTCGATATTATTTTGACCAAAATAAAAGTCAACTGTGAAAACCAGATGTTTAACCTTCCAAACTGCTATAAACTATGTGTCTCACTGCTTCTTGATATATTTCATGGTTTAACAGTAAAGTATAAAATAAATATTATCTATTTTATTAAATTTCTACCGTAAGAAGTTTGTAACCACAACATTTTATTATTTTATTGATGTAGTTATCTACTTTACAATAAATTCCTCATGTACTGTACATCGGGATGGATGAAGCACATCAGTTTGACGGCGATGCGAAAGTAACAATGCAATAAAGAAAGAACGACCCGCACCACAACAATCCAATAATAATGTTGAAGAAGAGCTAATGCAAGTAGAATAGGTGGAAGAGGAAAACTAGTAACCTCTCACTCTGCAACAACTAGAATATATTATTAAATCAAATATAGGAATTCTAAAGTTTCAGATTGACCAGCGTGTGAGTGACTGGGTGGCCAAACTGGCGTGTGAGTGAGTTCGTGATTAGAAGATAGCTCTCGATAGTTGTTGACGAGAAGGCAAAGGTTCGAATCTTGGCTCAGTGAACTGAGGGGTGGTTTTTGACAAGTGATTTATTGGTGTGGTTTTCTCATCCTCTCTCCACGCTATAGGTGATTCTTGTTTGTAAAGGCCTACTTTGACTATTATATTGAAGTATTTTAACATTTCACTTTTATAAATATTTATTCATTTAGGTATGGTTTACTAGTTAAATTAGGCAGTTAGTAGCAAGTGTGCTAAGCCTATCGATGGTAATACAAATTTCAAAATGAGAAGTTTTCCTAGCATTCAATGAACTAAAATACAATAATATTGCCTAGTGCCTGTAAACTAGACTTACCGGGTAGAGCGTGCGAGCTTGAATAATAGAACCAGTTCCATCTTTCAAGCGCGCTCGCTCCAGTCTGGCCACCTCTCATTACAACCAATATGTTATATTTGATATTTTAGTAGCTCGCGCGCTTGCTTGCCCAGTATGGCCGTCCCGTCATATTTGCGAATACTGTAAGACTCAATGAGAAAAAAATAAGATCATTAAATTAGACTGACTGGTGTCACCGTGGTAAGGTTGCTCTAATACCATATCTAGAATCTTCATTGTTATAAGAGCTCTTAACTGGACATGTTGAACCAACAAATAACGATAAAACAAGTAAACGTTCGATTGACAGTGCATTAGTGATGGTTGTTAGTTATGCGAGAACGGAAGAATATTCAGCTGGTGGCTCATACAAAATTCACGATAACGTGTACCATGGTATTGGACAACTTCACGTTACTGGTTATTGCACACCAACATAGGATTAAGTGTAAATCTAAGACGTAGATACAACTGTCAATCACCATCTGGGAAACCCAGAAAACGCAGCGTATGATCCACGATTAATGCGTGAGCTTACGCAGTACATCATAAACGACAACACTTAAACTCTATCCTTCCACAAAGTGCACAAGTTGCCACAAGCTGATAATAAAAATCATCTGACTAAGGAAGACAATTTAAAACTCTGCTAATGTACGAGTATATAATAAACCACACCGACCCAAATCAAAGATCATTTGATGTTCCTGCTATATTCAGAGGAGTAGTGTAGTATGGCGTATGGGCACAATTTGACCCACTTTCCTATTCACTAGATTTGGTCACGTGACCCCACCTCGTAGCTCACTGATTGGCTATTGGTTTTCCCCCTCCCTTCCCAATGCCTCTCCTCCTCCTTCAGATCTCTTTTCTCAAGTACGAAATGTCCTCCCTATAACCCCTCTCTCTACAACTCCTCCCCTACAACCCCCTCGATCACCACTCCAGCCATGTTGGTTCTTGGTGATTAATTATTAATGATTGTTAATTGATTATTGCTAATTAATTATTGGCTAGGATTGAGGTGTTGGAGTTTTTTATTTATTTGTTTATAACCATAAGGTCCGTGACGTTTCGTCATGAGGGCGCTGCACGAAGCTCTTCTGACGACGGAGGAGCGAAGAATGAACAACAGCTCCCCGGACTGTCTTCCACTTTCCAGAAGCTCACCCTCTTCTACTTTCCTTTCTTTTTCCCCCACCAACCCAAAACTTTATGTGCTTGAAAATATCAAATTTAAACATCTGGTTTTAACCGTAGCTCATGTTGTTAATAGCATATACCCCATTGCAGGCTTGTTAACTCCGTATTGTACCGTTATTCAACAATCAACCACTTGAGCTCATCGAATGTGGTAGCCAAGCCACCAACAAGGTGTTTTCGGGACAGACAGACAGAGATTAAACCTTGCATTTAGATTGTTGAATGGCAAAACCACCCTAGGTTTACCCGCTCTAGTAACGATCTATACATGTACTAAAATAAATAAATAAAACATAAATTGGTCTCTGGGATAGATCGTTTTGCCGGTGATGACCACCTTTAATAAAAATATTATGTGAATGTTAGGCTTAGAGTTAAATTAAATAAAATATATTCTGGAGATGTCCAAAAGGTGAACAAAATCAATAATAATAATATTTACGATTAAAATATGTGACCAATTAACATCTACTAAAATAAATAAATAAAACATAAATTGGTCTCTGGGGATAGATCGTTTTTCCGGTGAAGGCCTTCTGTAATAAAAATATTAAATAAATGTTGGCTGACGACTGTTTGGGGTAGAGTGTGATAAATGGTTCCCCTGCCTTGAGACCCCCTTTCATTTCCCCCTTCTTAGATGTATGTGGTTCAACCCCTTATGCAGTAATGGTTATTTCCGGTGTTGCAACCCTGGCGCCATTATTTGCGTCACTACTGATTGATTATGGGCATCAAATGTAAATTATTGTTAAAGTAATCGGTTTAATATGGAGTCCGAGAGGATTAATGTATTCATAACCACTTTCTGGATGAACGGTGGCACCCTTCCACGACCCCCTACCAAAATTCGCTACTCTTTATGGCCTACAAATATTTGTTTTTGTTTAGTAGGAAAAGTTTGTTAAATCACATACAGACACAAACGATCCATGTTGAGCTAGACTACGGAGGACGGTAGAGATTGTGGTTCGATTCTCGGTTGGGTGTACTAAGGGAGGTAGTTTGAGCTCATACCTGCACTTGAAAGGTTTTGTTGGGAAAAAAAACATCTGATTATGTGTAGGGTCTAAATTTTTTTTATATGAAGAAATTTTTAGAAAATACAATTTTTTTTCGGTCAATATTTATAAAATAATACTACAGAATCGGTGATATTTTATAGGTATTAATAGGTTACTGTAGATCACTTGTATTGACGTATGAATACATGAAATTAGAGCTAGGGGCTTTTATAGTTGTTCCTATGAAAATGGGAATGTAGTTCGGTGAGTTTAGATCTGGTTTTCTCTCTTGCGTGCATGGTTATCTATATATTCATATTAATAGAACAGGAATCTATAATAATAAAATAAAGTGTGTGTGTTTATGTGTGTGTGTGTGTGTGTGTTTGTGTGTGTGTGTGTGTGTGTGTGTGTGACGCCCGAGCCCGAACTATTTACCGTTATATTCCAATCGAACAAACTCTCTCACTGAGGATACGTATTTATTTTCTGCTCCGTCTAGAGGCATAAACGCTAATTAATTTAATAAATACAAATCATATATTGTTGCGTCGGGGTTCAAGCATCTTAGAGGGCAACAAACACAAGGGGTTATAAAAATGTGTAATTACTGTAGAGAACAAATAGCGAGTCGCAGCGAGCGGGAAAAATATTTGTGATCATACGTCCGGTGTTAAGGGATGAAGGAGTTCACTAATGTTTACGGTAGGTATATTACTACAAGGGAAATATTACAGATTCATAAATAACTCTTCCGAAATTTAGTGAGTCCAAAAATACAAATTGTGTGTCTTAGCTATTTAAAAAAATTAAAGTTTTTTTCTTCTCGTGCAGATGAGTAGGAAATGGTTTTAAACCCTGATTGACCTAACTGCGATATGTGTAACAAATCAACGAACAGAAAAGAAATGTAGACATCCCTATATAGGTGTACCAAAATAAAGTAAGTGAAATATCTGCCTCGGTGGTTGGATGGTCAAAGAAGTAACTCTCGCAAAAGCTACCGATGACGGATAGATCGGGGTTCGAAACTCTGTCAGACGGACTGAATGTGTTTTTCCCTATAGGGTTTCCCACCCTCCCTCCACTCACATGAAGGTACATTTCATATGCATTCAACCTTCTTTGTTCCTATACTATTAGTGTAAATAAGCGGGGAGCCCGGGGTAGGGCTATGTCGCGCTAAGCAAAGGGTTCTAGGTTCAATTCCCGTGTCCAGGTGTTAGTTTTTTCTTCGAATCACGTGAGTGAGATTAATGTTGTTGTCTATTTACACGTCTTAATATCCGGGATATCCACATATTTACACTAATAAGGTAGGAAAGATGAGGGTAGACTTTCCGAGGATTTATATAATTGTAGGTGACCTGGCGGTCTAGGAGATAAGGTTTCAGACTTCTGTGCTGGGGGTCCGGGGTTCAATCCTCTGTCCCGGCACAAATTTATCTGATTACCAAACCCTTCCTTCACCTCTGACAAGACGTGTATTAATCACAGCTTGTGAATGTGTGGAATGCCAGGCCTCCACTATGTGCGCGGAGCTCCATGTAAGATGCATATAAAAGTGGTAGAAAGTTATTGTTGAGTGAAGGTTTTGTATATATCTTGCGTGGAATGATGAGAGGAAAAATTTAAAATAAGATTGAGCACGATCAAATGACAGGTGCGCTGACAGTAAGTGGACCCCCTTTTGAGGGTGAAGGAACTGAAAAATCAGCAGTTTTGTAGCTTAGAAAAATCGAAGTAAAAATTAGGTGCGTTTTTTTATAGGTAAGAGCAAAATCGGGTAAGAACTTTGGGAGTTATTGGCTCTTTAAGTTAGGGTAAGGGAGGTCATTACTGACTTCCTGGTGTTTTTACAGACCGAAACAGATAGTAGGTATTATTGTGGACCTTCGAAACAATTTCTTCAGAGTACTGTAACTTACAGGAAATATGTGATAGAGTGGTCGAACTAGGTATATAAATGGTCAGTGAAGTAAGAAGAATAGGAATTATGTGGCGGAGTAGGGAAAATTAAAGAATTTTTGGAAAGGAGTGATGGCTGATTCGAGGGGGGTGAAAAAAGGGAGGAGTGAGGATAGGAGGTATAGAGAAGAGGAAAGCGACAGTGGGAGCGAGGAGGAGGAGCCAATTGCAGTAACTTGGGAGAAGATGATGGGTGAATTGGCTAGTGATAGCAATCGTGTGGAGAATTTTGTGAAGTGCTTAGAGAAATGTGTCAGAAATTGTGGAGTGGAAACAGAGAGTATAAATATGGAATTAACGAAGTTGATATACACGCAGGTGTTGGAGGAACTTAAGGTGTCAAAGGATCAGGAGCAGAAATTGGAGGAGAAAAACTGGCAATTAATAAAATGCATAAAGTAGCTGGGGAAGGAAAGAGGTAGTGTTAAGGGTGTGGAACAGGTGAAGAGTATGAAGAAGGTACCCACGTATGCGGATATGGTAGCGGCCATTGGCCAATGATCGAGGAATGAGGAAGAAGGAGAGGTGCTTAGCGAACTCAGGGACAAGAGGAAGAACACGATGTTTATTTCATCCCGCATTGGGAATAAAGTGGAAGAGGTAGAGGAGTATCTGATAAGGAAGGTCGATCCGACTATTCGGCCAGGACAACTAGTCTGCATTGCTTTCTTACTCGATAGCACTAAGAATACAAAAGTTAATTACGCACCTCACCAAAGTACGCAAACTATACCTATCTTGGGTTAATTCTATCCAGTCACCCTAATTATAACATATCTCTATCTGGTCCATTATATTAATTATTATCTTCTCATCTGCTTATAGATATTCCCACTGGTCTCTTCTCATTATATATTCCAGCCAATACCTCAAACGCTGTTCAAGTTTTTTTCAATTCACATTAATAACATAAATAGTAAAAACCCCAGATAAAACGTTTCAAATATTTCTCCTGTAATATCATTTAAAAGAAAACCATGAGGTGCTTCTTTATTCCAAACTATTCCAATCGTACTTTCACAGTTGTAAAAAGAAACCTAGTCAACAAGATTCTCATCAACCTGACACCTTCACTAGATGAAAAGTGCTGGCGGGAATAGTGCGTTAGAGCGCTCACTCAACTTTTTACTTAAATTTAAATGAAGCAAAGAGCCTCAACGTTGATAGGCTGAAAATTGCGCGAAAAATGAAAAACTCACCGTACTTGGTTCTAAGCCCTTAGAGAAACAAAATTTATAATATATTTATGGCCAACTTTAACTAAAGCAACAATAGCCTTCCAAAAATTTAAAGTACTAATTCAAACATTTCGAGGACTATAATTAGAGTTATTAAATTTAAATTTAGTTTATATATTTTAACAAATTTTACACTTTATTTTACTTAAAATCAGGATAAACACCTTGACATAACTATTTAAAGTTTGTAGCATGTGAATCAGATAGATTAGACAGATACAATTAAAAAATCAATATTTTAATAGTTTACGAAAGAATGAAACAATATTAACATATTTAAAAAATAATCTACCTCAAAGTTTTTTTTTTTGACTAGTTGCAGTCAAATTAAATTACGTATCTCCCTAAACTGAAACACGTGGTTGTTAAAAATATTGTCTTTCGATAAATACTGTAGCAGTTAACAAAGAAGAGGATTAGTATTATCATATTTATGAATAAAATACGTTAACGCAGACCCTTTGCCATTGGATGATGTCAGATAAATCTACTTACGCTTGCCATGCTTTCTACAAGAAAATATTGTAAAGTACATTTATATCACAAATTCTCATAAAAATAATAACGGATCCTAAATAATATAATCATACCATGGATATTTAAATAGAAGTTGCTTTCATATCCACTCACCATTTCAAGAGGTTCTTCGATTGAATTGACACATGTTAGAAGAAAATTATTCAAAGATGGCAGCCACACGTGCTTACATTATAACACCTGACTAAGGAAAGGAGTGCATATCGAGCTCGACCCACTGACCCATTCCACGTCAAGAGACTCTAGCGGTGAGCCAAAGAAACTTGTTCCCCCCTTTTCCCCGCAAGTGGATTTCTATTGTTAATTTCTCTTTCTGCCCACCTTCGTCCGTATTTCTCCTCTCTATGTTCCTGTGTTTATCACATTCTCTGCTTTGTTCCGTCCGTATCAGATTGAGTACTATATAAGGGGCCACAACCAGGTTCCTATTAGAGCCAGTTTACTGTAACCCAGCGTTTAAGAAGAACTCCTGCATCGTTATGAATCAAAGACCCCGTCGACCATGAAGTTTGAGGCGTCGGATACACCGCCATCCTGGACAGGATGACAAACTTCCATGACAACTATAAAGTTTGGGCCGTTGGATCCACCAAAGCCATGGATAGGACCACGGACTTAAATTAATTAAGTATTTCAAAGTAATCAACGTGTCCTTATGACTCAGAATCTAATTTTTGTAGTAAAAGACAGGCAATGTCTGTTTGTCACATGTTAGAAGAAAATTATTCAAAGATGGCAGCCACACGTGCTTACATTATAACACCTGACTAAGGAAAGGAGTGCATATCGAGCTCGACCCACTGACCCATTCCACGTCAAGAGACTCTAGCGGTGAGCCAAAGAAACTTGTTCCCCCCTTTTCCCCGCAAGTGGATTTCTATTGTTAATTTCTCTTTCTGCCCACCTTCGTCCGTATTTCTCCTCTCTATGTTCCTGTGTTTATCACATTCTCTGCTTTGTTCCGTCCGTATCAGATTGAGTACTATATAAGGGGCCACAACCAGGTTCCTATTAGAGCCAGTTTACTGTAACCCAGCGTTTAAGAAGAACTCCTGCATCGTTATGAATCAAAGACCCCGTCGACCATGAAGTTTGAGGCGTCGGATACACCGCCATCCTGGACAGGATGACAAACTTCCATGACAACTATAAAGTTTGGGCCGTTGGATCCACCAAAGCCATGGATAGGACCACGGACTTAAATTAATTAAGTATTTCAAAGTAATCAACGTGTCCTTATGACTCAGAATCTAATTTTTGTAGTAAAAGACAGGCAATGTCTGTTTGCACCCTTTTAGTTTTTTGTATATTGTCGGAGACAATTTTCATTTGTGTTGATAGTATGTCGAATTGGCATTGGATCAACGGCAGTCTTGTTGACTTCCTAACTTAAAGGTTTATTTTGTTGTTTAAATATTGCGTCCTCCAGAATGAGAGACAAGTCTAATAATAGCTAGTTTCATGTATTTTACATCAGTCCTAGAGACTATGTTGCTCTGTATATTTACCATACAGTGTTTACGTTACGAGCTTTGGGCTTGGAATACAGTAATGTCTTAGTTAGAAACTTGCTAAACTTCCACAAGTTTCATTAGTCTAAATTGCCCATTGTTTCGCATGACGCCGTGAACGTCATGTTCACATGTTTAAGATTTGGATGGATACCACCAGGTTGTCTGTATTAGATTCCATATCTCATTTGAGCTGGTGGAATTCTTTATTTTGTGTTGGTTAAGCAGTCACGCTTCTCCTGCGGTATTAGCTTCGGTGAACAAACCAGGGAACTGCTATAGAGTCATAGTGGGGTTCGCGAAAATAATATCCTTTTCTTTGCCCGGGTTTTGGGCTCCTATTGTGTTAGTGTTACTCTTAGTTTAATAGCAACTAGGTTTTCGTGTACTGTAGAATGCGTTGGCAGTACCGTAAGGGAAAAAGACCAGCCATGGTACTATTTTGTTGACACCTGCTTATTAGCCATCGACCACTGTAGTCAAGGAACTTATATATTGTTTATCATTTTACAAAATGTATCAAAGAAATTATCTTACAACCAAGTCAAGCATAACTGGTTAAGAGTTGTATATATATATATATATATCTTGTTTTATATTTTGTTATTAACTACTTGATTATTTTCTTATTCAGAACAATTCATTCAGTAGCTTGGATCCTATACAGCCCTAGTAGCTGCAGAAGAATATTCAAATTCACAAAGTCTAATTATCTGCATCAAACTTCAAAGTATAAGCTGTAATATGATTGTAAAACCTCAATTTTGTTATTTCTGTTATATTGTAATAAATCTATATGTTGTTAAACATAATTCTTTTTATATAAAATGTATAACTAGTAGAGTAAAAACTTTTCAAGTTTAAACAGAACTACAATGAAAATTTACTAGTTTAAATTACTGACATTTAAGTTATGTTAAGTACAAAAAATGGCTAGTGCTATAATATGATGTCATTTGAAAATTATAAGAAGCTAGTAAGACTACAATATGCCTACCCAGACGGATATTAAAATGGAATTCTGTAGCTATTAAGGCAATGAACTCTGTGGTTGGAATATACCAATGTAAAGTTCAATACGGCCCATGCTATATCATGATGACCCACTGACATTTCTAATGGTTGAATGAACTTTGTTGCATCGCGTTGACCAATGTTTTCAGATAATGAAGTTCCTGTATATGTATTAAACCACTATTGGTATGGATGTGTATGTGTAATAAAACCACAAAAACCATCTGTCGTAATCTCCATGAAATGCTGGAAAATTATTTGCTGATAGCCTGACTTGTATGCGTGTGGCCCATGTGAACGTGGCTTTGTTTGACAATGAACCAGGTGTGGGATAGCAGAAATATAGAAAAAAAAAAAAGCTATAATTATTTCTTTCTCCTGCATATGTGATATTAAATCGTCTAATAATTCAATCTGTGCTAGTTATTACATTTTCAATCTATTGCTCTAATTCTTAATCTTAGTTTCAATTGATTTATTGATTGTTCATCATCGAAGTTCTCAAAATATGTTTTTAATCTTTGATTTATTTCTTTATTTGGCCTATTTTTAACATTTTAGTTTAAATTTCCTCGTCATGGTTTGTATATTATTATAGAACTATTAACTACACACATATTTTGAAAAGTTTTAGTACACAGAATAAAATGAATAAACTTTTTTGTTAATCATCTAAAACTTGAAATTGAATTCAATGTTGTCTCGTTGAGATATAATTAGAAGGGAAAATAATGCACCCAACAAATTTGTCTTGGATCACACACTAATTATCTGTGTTGTACTTTTGTCTAATTATTATTAATGATATGTACACTTTTATTTTGTATTATACCTACCACGAAACTGAATGCTAGACCATCCCGGTTCACTTCATTACCAAGTTCTCTTTCAGAATCGGTCTAGGGGTAAGGTGTCAGACTTCTGTGCTGGCGGCCGGGGTTCAATCCTTGGTCCCGGCAAAGATTTATCTGACTACCAAACCCTTCCTTCACCTCTGACAAGACATATTGTGAATGTGTGGAATGCCAGGCCTCCACCGTGGTTCGGATTCCACGTTAAACTGTAGGTCCTCCATTTCATCTCACAATCACCCTACCATTACACATTAGCGTAAGTGCGTATAACCCGAACGGGTAGTAAGACACGGTGCTAATAATAATAATTATTATTATCTTTCAGAATGCAGACACAGCTGCTATATTTTCTAGCGGCGATGGAAAATATTTTTATCACCCTGGGTGCAACAACTTCTTTAGCTTGAATAGGGACGATCCATAAATCACAATTCAAAAATGATGATGGAAACTATGTTCCGTATCGAAGTGCACTTTTTCAACGTACATTTGAATTATTTTTGCTAAACTAAACATCACTTAACTCTTATTTATAGAGTTATGTATTTGAGATTCCGATGAACAGTTCATTTACGCTGAGAGGAAGCAGCAGTGTCTTGACTAAATACACTTGAAACTATATTATTAGCTACATAACAGTGGAAGGGATACGTTAGAGTTTGCAGCTTTCAAGGGTAAACAGATGGTACATTATTCAGAATTTAACTTTTTGGTTTCCTCCGAATAAATTGTTAATTTTATTTTAATGTGTTTTGTATTGTATTCGTTTTAAAAGGTGAACACTCATATTTCTTAGGATTTGTCAAATTAAAATATTTTAGCAAAATGTTTAACAGGAATAATAAAAAAACGTATTAAAACAGTTTATTAAATATTAGTTTATTTTGAATAAAACCCTTTCCTTACAAATTCTGAGCTGAAGTAGTTTAGTTTAAATTGGTACACAAGCATAGAAGTGAACTTCACGTCATGGTATATTGTTGAATTCCGTGTCTGGTAAAAAAGAAAACCCTGTATAAGAGATGAAAGTTTAAATTAAAGAAAATAATGAAATCATATATTACGGCTGTACCTTCTTACTCTCTCCGGTGCTACTGCAGCGTCGAGTTTTCAGAGAGAAAAAAAAAAGACAAAACTTAAAGCTTGACTCGACTAAAGAAAGAAAGAAGGAAAGGAAGGACACTCAAGCCGAAATAAATGGGTTCAATAAAAGCTTAGAGCGGGTTGTAAACAAACAATGCTAGGAAAGTCGACTACGATTTCCAAGAAGAAAATAGAATGTGATGGATGTAGAAAGAAGAAAAATGTAAATAGATACAACAAAGATTTTCTTTTCTAAATTATGACGCTCTAAAATTTAATGTTTCTAATAAAGATATTGCTTTTGATTTTAAAAGAGCTAAGTTAGGTCTCATTCAAAGCGCAGAACTGATACCATTGGTTTTAGTGGTGTTTTATTTCATTTTTCGGAATGACACAATGGTTTGCAAGTCTGTGGCCACAGAGTGTGATGAAAGAGGGTAGAGAGTGTCCCGCTCTCCCCCTTCTTCCTCGAAAACCCTTTTTCTTTACTGCCCTCTTCCAATCCCTCACTATTAAACATATTGCCGACACACAACTTCTAGAAAAGCTTTCTGTGTTTAACTGTCTTTTATAGCTGACGGCCAGGAAACCTTACATCCTAGCAGGACAAAGTTGAACTAAATGGTAGGACTATTCTGACCAACATTTTACCTTATTGGGGGTAGGGGGGCAGGAGGGGGGAGGAGAAGCATTTAGGGGCTTTGAGTGAATATTAATATGATTTAGTTATCTAAAATGTATTTTCCTAAATAATAAATATATTATATAAAGCTATAAGCTAGAGGGTATTGATGGTAAATATTATCTTAAGGTGGGAGTGTAGAGAACGTGAGAAAACAGCCATTTATATTTGAAAATTTTATAGAAAAAACATTTTTTTGTTAAAATAAATAAAATATTTCCCCATTAGAAACATATAATTCAATTTTATTCACATAGTTACCTAGACAGTTTTTGAATATCTGTCAAGGGCGACCTGGAATTTAATAACAACTTTTTATATTCATTTACAAAGTTTTTAATTAAACGCTTATATGCTCATGACATTTATTAATTAACAGTTGGTATCACCATGTGAAAAAAAATAAAAGTTTATTTTTCCACAATAAGCAATATTTGATTTATTTTTGAAAACAAGAATATTTATTTTTTTATAAAAACTGCAAAAACACTGACATTTTCTTCTTTCCGCTTCCACCTTAAAGTCCTGATAAAAGGAAGTTAAGTATTGGCTTGATATAAGAGTTAGATCTTCGTTCAGTATTTCAGAATATGGTATTGTCTCAATATTTAAGAGGCAGGGTTTGGCTCAATATTAGAGATTTTGTTTTTAGATCCATAAAATGGAATACAAATATGATATAGTGTTGGCTTAGTATCAAGGAATCAACCGTTTACGCGTTATTAGTGAATTAGATATTTACTAAATACTAATAAATAAAGTGTTGGCTCAGTAGTTGTTGTTGGAGTATTATATAATTATTCTCAGGGGTTGGATCAATTGAAGATAATCGTCTGCTTAACAAAAGGTGATCAAGGGTTGACTTGGTATTAGGGAATTAGCTACTCTATCAATGCTAGGTAATTATAATATGTTGGATTTATATTAGGGAAATGGAAATATGTATATTATAAAAACTGTGTTGTGTACTCACTGTTATAGATGTTTAGCGCATGCTCCATTAAGCAATGTTCACGGTGGGCTTTACATGTATTTGATGTCAGCAAGATTTACTGTTGGAAGTCGGGTCACTGTATCGGTAAACTAAATATCACACGTGAAGATCTTATTAGAAAGAAAATTGCATGCTTGTGGGGACAACGCTTATAGAGAGAGGTCAGCCAGGGTCGTTACACGAAATATACATTGTGAGGATGAGATAAGGAATTTTCTGTCTCTATGCACTCTGAAATTTAAAAAAATTCCCTGGATATTTTTAAAGTTGGAAATGATGGATATTTAAAGTTACAGTGTTTACATTCATCATCATTGCGTGTAGGAAAACTAACAATTTTCGGCTCGTAAACATTCCAGGCTTTATCAAGTGATGCATTTAAAGCATTAGTTAAATTTCTTAAAGCTACTACTACTACTACTACTACTAGTAGTAGTAGTATTTATTATTTTACAGAAGTTATCGCCTTTCAACGTCCGTTGAATTATGAAATTGGGAAAATTTTGAAAGTAGGGATTGACAGTTGAGTAGACTGAGATTTGTCTCTACATGTAATAATAGAAAGTACTATAGTACAGAGTAATCCTAGAATTTCCCAAATATAGATATCTAGTTTCTACAAAATTCCCAACGTCCAAGCTTTTTACCAACATTTGTGGGGTGTAAACCCCCCCTGGTCCCCCTACCCCACCTCCACCGCTAAGCCCCTTTGCTCAGGATTGTGTTTTAATGACAAATGAATGTGGGTAGATGAACGTAGGTACAGAGTGAACAGAAAATAACAATGTATTTAATTTCAACAGTCGGGTGCAAATACAAGATTCAGTTTTGTGGTTGAGGAGAATAATGGGGGTGGGGGGGGGGGCAAAAATCACTCTTTCAAACCTTACACAGTATGATATAAAAACTTATTCCGGTTCTTAAACGAAGCTGTCCATACCATATTGTTTGTGACGTCACAAGCCATGAAGACAACCACATTCAGCCAACACAATGCATTGGATAATTTGTGTTTCTCAGACGACCGCTCATGTTGCATGGATCATATATTACAAAATCCCATGAAAATATTTGGATAACTTGAGACTCAATAATAACATATATATATTATTAAATTTAAAAAATATATATATTATTAAATTAAATTAAAATCGACACTTTCAAAACATGAAATATATATATATATATATACATATATATATCATATATTATTATTGAGTCTCAAGTTATCCAAATATTTTTATGGGATTTTGTAATATATTATATATATATATATATATCATGTTTTGAAAGTGTCAATTTTAATTTAATTTAATAACATATATATATCAGATAATATTAAATTTAAATTAAATTAAAATTAACACTTTCATAACATGAAATATATATATAATATATTACAAAATCCCATAAAAATATTTGGATAACTTGAGACTCAATAATAACATATATATATATTTTTTTTCATGTTTTGAAAGTGTCAATTTTAATTTAATACTATCTGATATTCGATTTCGATAGTGTGACTAAAGAGTTATGTTCTCTGATTTTTTATTATAAGAAAACAAATTTATCTCTTTATATGAGTTTTAACTTGTGAATTAAAGTAGGATAGTTCTGCGATTGATTTATTTTATTCTGACTAGCAAAGATAGTGATGAAAAGGGTGGATTTGAGAAGGTTTACTCAAATAAGCTTGGAGAGGTGTTTATAAACCCTTATAATAACACATTAGGTATACAAACACCAAAGTTGAATCTGGTCATCATTTGAATTCCAAACTTTCAATTAATGACTACTGATGCATTGTAGACCCAATTCCTTAGCAACACCCACACTAGTGGGCTTGTGGACCAAGGCAACCATCTCGTATTGTTTGGTGTGTAAGCGAAAGGAAAGTCTGCGTTCATACATTACTATTTACTTTCCTTTAGTGTGAATTCGACTACAATTTCTATAAATATGCACCTTCTTCATGTTTGATTAGTACTAATATGCTTTCCGGATGAATAGGTTGACACAAACGACGTAAATAGGGGTCAAAAGGAAATATCTTAGATTTCACCACTTGGGAGATTACTATAATTAGTTATGTTTACGTCTTGGTGACTTCTTAGTATTCACGTATTAATTGTAAAAAGGACCCGATAAATTTTAGATCAGAGAATACATTAAATAGTTATTATTATTATTATTATTAGCACCGCGTCTTACTACCCGTTCGGGTTGTACGCACATTAAATAGTTCTTAAGGCTTAAGGTGTCATTCTCAAAACAAGTAAAACTACCTATGGCGGAGTGCTTGGGGTTCAAATCATTGAAGAATATACTGAGGAGGGCTTTCCCTTAAATGTTTTGTACTCTCTCGCCATGCAAATGCGTGTACAATCTTTTATATTTAACCTTTCTAATTCCTAGATAATTAGCATAATTAGTACATATAATGTGTATGACCTAAATAGGTAGTAAGAGACGGTGCTAAAATAAAAGTCCTTAAGAGTGTAGGCCTGTATTTTCTATGTAATGGTTTAAAAATACTTACCGAACTATTGCAGCAGAATAACAGAAGATCTATACTTAGGTGAGAATCACACACGTACATATTTAACACCAAGTATTTCGAGTTGTCTGCATATTTACTCTATTGAGGTAGGGGTGAGTAAGGTATAATTTATAAAAATGTATCCACATATTTTACTCAGATGAGTGAGAGATAATTTTAAGGGGAAGGAAATATCATAATTACACCTGAACTGAATTCGTACTCTGTCACTCCAATCTATTGCGAGAGTTACGCCATATACCATGTAGCCCCTTATGGGGGTAACCAAATATACATTTCCCTTAAACAGGTATAGCAACAACCAAAACAAGATGTTTCCTTGCATTATTAATATTATTAATATTATTATTAGCACCACATCTTACCACCCGTTCGGGTTATACGCACTTACATTAATGTGTAATGGTAGGGTGATTGTGTAGATTAAATGGAGGACTGACAGTTTAATTTGGAATCCGAACTACGATGAATGCCTGGCATTCCACACATTCACAAGTTGTGATAATACACATCTTGTCGGAGGTGAAGGAAGGGTTTATCAATCAGATAAGTATGTGCCGGAACCGAGGATTGAGCCCTGGAACCCCAGCACAAATGTCGTGAAACCTTACCCCTAGACTGCCAGGTACAAGTTTACTTGCAATAAGATCTCAACTGAAGATCTGGCCACATTTTAAGATGAGAATCATACTCATAAGGTAAAATTATAACAGGATACAACATATACACGAATATATAAAAATAGATTAAAGAAGACGTCTTTCTACTAACATAAAATAAATCTGAAATTTTTCAAAATATAAATATTTATTGAGGAAGGTACAGTACATAAAAGTATGTTATTTACAAAATGTAAGTTTTCCTACCAAGATGTAATAAAGTTTTCCAATATTTCTCCGGATAGCTTCTCAATACGATGCAAACAATATTTCAACATAAAAAGGGCTGAACGGTTTAAAAATAATGCAGAAATTTAAATAAAGTATTATTATCATTATAATTTGGAAAACATATCTTAAAGCCAAGTTTATTTTGGCTTGATCCACACAGATGGACACACAGTCCTAGACTTAGAGTTTTACATGACATGTATTAAGTTTTTTTTGAGAAGAACTCGCCTGAAGGGGGGCTTACTTATAACTTATTGAAAACTCAAAGTGTTTTTTATTAAATATCCCTGACGGTTTTGTTTAAAATTGATATCAAGAAGACTCGCTTTGGTTGCCGCATGCTCTAAGACACTACTCACGCATTATAATAGATTACTGGTGACGGCGAGACCGTGTGGTTCGAACCCGGTCGGGTGTACTGAGCGTGGGTTTTTCTAAATAATTCCCACTCTCTCCACTCATATGTGGGTAAAATTCCTCTAAATTCAACCTTCCTTATCTTAATCAGTACATAAGCATCCGCTTGAGTTGTTGCGTGGTCTAACACACTACTCTTGCAGTAGGCTAGACTGGCAATGATGGGGAGATTAAGGTTCGAATCTTGGTCGGGTATACTGATGGTAGTTTTTTCAAAATGCTTTTCCGTGCTCCTTCCACGAAAATGTAGGTACACTTCCCATTAATATACCTCCTAATCCCTAAAACATCTAGCGTAATTAGAACATAAGCGTATATCCATAACGGGTAGTTATATGGGGTGCTAACATATATATTTACATAATATATTATATGGGGAGCTTTTTATATGATAAATAACACCATATAATTTTTTGGGGAAAAAATATTTTTATACACATTGTAGTTTACTGAAGACTGACTTTAGAAAATTATTTCACAAACTATAATAAATTATTTGACATTATGTTGAAACATTTCGTTTGAAATTGTTTATTTTTATTATAGAGATATTGCTAACCCTACATGAATAGGGGTTTGGACTCATTGGGGTTGCATGGATTGTTGCCAGAATACTCAGAAATGGTGATATATTCTAACCCGCAAGTTCTTCATTGGAATAACCATACTCATTATTGAGGTTATTGAAGTTATACTTCTTTAGGCGCGTTATGAAAAAATGATGAGAGTGAAATTTTAAGATGCGCGCGCATCACTGTAACTCAAAAGTAACAGGTTGAAGCTAAGCCGCTCATTAAGTCTCGAAAAAAAAA
>CABEEJ010007293.1:18602-32049 GCA_901482245.1 Timema douglasi | reverse complement strand
ATTGCTTTCTTCAGTTACCGTCAATTGGGGGCTGGCGCTGAAGCGACTCTTCACTTCCTACGACCATTGACCGGGCCCTTAAGAACTTTGTTCTAACATTTAGAGTAGACAAATACCCCTCCCCTCTAACCCCCTATTATTTTCTTTCACAGATTAAGATTGTGACGGCTGATGACAGCCCTCACAGCTGTGGACACCGCCACTCAAACATGAGTACATCCCATCTAATGTTGCAGTTCTGAAGCTCGTCTGGTCAGCTCATTCCACAATTTAGTAATTCCATATTTTAACTTCAGAGCAGTAGGTGGTCGTACACTTTCGAACCTTACTGGAAATCTTTTACATTTTTTTTAATATGGCTAAAAACCCTTCACCGAGTAGTATTAGCAAGAGGAATAAATTAGCTAAATATGGTCGCCAGATGGAAAAAGAAGCTAACCGGAAAGTAACTTTTTTTATTATATATATATATATGAAATATCCTAGAATTGATAAACAATACCATTCTTGTTTTAAAGATAACGTATTTTATTTATAAATATTTTTGTTTTAGAGAAGTCATTGAGGCAAATAGCAAAGTTAGGACAATGGAGTTTGATCCAGTCGTGTCATCACAGCTCGGTACATCTAGTATTCGTGAACCATCGCGACATAAATCAGGAGTTAAATCATTTACGCCGCTTTTATTATTCAGTTCCTGACTAAACTTGAAATTGCATATAACAATAACAGATACTATCTATCACAAGGTGTACCTTATAAATAGTACATCAAAGGTGATACAAAATTTAACTTTTTAAAATTATAGGCTACCACATATCCTTCACTTCTCAGGCTCTTAGCTTTTTGCTAGTGTCTATGAAAGCATCCTTTACCCTCCCTCTCCCCAAATGTTCAGGCGACGGATGAAAAAGTTGAAAGTTAGAATTAAACACATCTGAGCGGATCTGTTGTCAAGGATGACCTTAAAACGTCACTTCTTTTGAGTGTTAAATTTGAAACAATTTGGTAGATATTCCGTAATCCCTCCTCCTGGTAAAAGTTATTCCCCTTCCCCCAAAAAATTGCTTCCTGGATCAACCCCTACCTTCCACCCAACCAAAATAAATACTATTAAAAACAGAAATTGAATATCAGTTCCCATTAACACCGGCAAGTTTGTTCCCCAACTAATAAAAAATACTTATTTTTAAAATATTTTTGATAGTACCATATTTGTTCCAGATTGTTATAAAAAAATTAATGTTGTTCAAATTTGATTGATAAATGAAATTTTTACGATTAACTTTATTTCAGAGTCCTCTTATGGCTCGTCTACAAACATATCCACTTGTCGGACTCGTAATTATACAATCGCAAGCTTATTCGTAATTACGTTCCTCTTAAATTCAAAATAGTCTTTCTACAATGAAAAGTCGTAAAACGTAATTTCCACCAATAGAAATTAATACGAGTTAACCACGAAACAAAATGCTAAATATAATAGACTATGCCAATAGAATCATTGAAATAATTATCAATAAATCATTCAACTAAATATAACATTTTGTTACTACAAATTTGTAGATCATGGTTTTGTTATAATATTACTATTATTATTATATTAATATTATTAGTATTAGTACACAGTACAGAAAAAACGCGCTCTTATTTCATGGGTATTGAGTATTAAATGTAATTTAATTTCTCACAACTACCTAAAACAAACAACCCACACGTTTTTTGAAAATATCTTTAATTTATATTAAATTAAACATTTATTTGTGAAGCTTTTGTTTTAGATACATTTGGTGGGAATCATTACCAGCCTGTATTAACATTTTGAACACAATATTAAATTATTATTGAGACTAAATTTCACCTAGTACACATTCTATGAACTATCATTGAATTCCATTTCTAAAACTTAAGTGCCAATGATTCAATATATCAACAGATCTTGAATATCTGTAAAAGATTGACTTGGAATTTTGTCAAAACTTTTTAAATAAAGATAACAAGTCTTGACAAAATTCCAGGACACCCTTAACAGATATTCAAGATCTGTTGATATCAGCATGTGCAAAAAACTAAACTCTATGTTGCTACTGGAGAAATATTTGATTTATTTTGGCTAAAAAATTTCAATTCTATAAAAACTGTACACTTGCGCTCCCTTCTTCCGCACCTTAACATTAAATACTTTTTGAATCAAAGTTATTTTTAAAAATATAATCAAATCCGCTTCAGTGGCCGCATGGTCTAACTCGCTACTCTCACAGTACAAGACTAAACTGCTGTTGACAGGGATATAGAGGTTCAAATCTCGGGCGGGTGTACTGAGGTGGTTTTTTCCAAAATTGTTTTCCACGCAAATACGGGTACACTTCCTATACATTTAGCCTTCAAAATCCCTTGTAGGTTATAGTGTAATAAGTACATGAGCGTATAACCCGAACGGGTAGTAAGACACGGTGCTAAGGGAGGGGAAATAACCATTTGGTTGTTGTTAAATTATTATTATTATTATTATTATTATTATTATTAGCACCGCGTCTTACTACCCGTTCGGGTTGTACGCACTTACGCTAATGTGTGAGATGAAATGGAGGGCCTACAGTTTAACGTGGAATCCGAACCACGGTGGAGGCCTGGCATTCCCCACATTCACAAGATGTCTTGTCAGAGGTGAAGGAGGGGTTTGGTAATCAGATAAATCTGTGCCGGGACCGAGGATTGAACCCCGGCCGCCAGCACAGAAGTCTGACACCTTACCCCTAGACCGCCAGGTCACCGTTGTTGTTAAACAATTAGGAATATAAAGAGAGATGATTAAATATTACTTTCAACGGGGTGAGGGGGATGATTCGACCCTGTTTCAGACACTTCATATACATTAACTTTTGAAGCAGAAAATAAGCCCCGCGGATCTTACAAATGCGGCTGATTGGGGACGAGCCATTGAAAATTGTAACTCGTAACAGAAAAAAATAAAAATGTAATTTATATCGCGTACTCTATTTAAGATGGCGGCTAAAAATTGCTTGATACCATATACATATTCAGAAATCGTTGGTTTGGCTTGTGGACTACACTCAATATCATTGCTGAGATAAATGTAGTTCTTATAGAGAAAAGCTTTATCTTCGCTCTCTCTCTCTCTCTCTCAGTTAACTGTTGCCAGATCTCCCAGCTTAGTGATGTCGGTGTGCTGGGGTAAAAAGGAGATATTGCCAACCTAGACTAATCAGAGTTGCGAAACGCCTTATATTTGAGGGGATATTGACCACACAAAAATGAGAGAATGAAAACTCTGTTTCCCAATAGTAATCATGCAGTTGCTTCAGCGGTGATATGCAGTGTAGCAACGTGGTCGGGAGGAATAGGTGTGCTGTTGATTATAGTAATTCGTGCGAGCGCACGATCAGTAGCCGCACGGCGCTTCGCGTGACCGCCACGCGCTCTCCCACGCGGACACGGAGTAAACTAATGAGCTCCGTAACGTTCCAATGGAACAAACGCTATTTCGAAAAGCAGTTAAAATGGTCGGAATGGTTTCGAAGGGATTTTGCAAATTGGGGTTACAAGCAACTGGGATCGCATCTATAATGCACTCCAAATCACTCGTGCCTCACCTGCTTTTGCGCCACATAAATAAATGATTTTGGCTCATACCTGCCCAACCTTAGTGGAAAATAAATAAAATAATTATAGCGGTATATCACAGCTCGAGGTCCAAGTGATGGTGCCAATATTTAGTAAATATAGGTGTGCGTAAAATAAATAAATATATATATATATATATATATTTAAGGTTACTGTCCAATTTGGCTTTATCTTGTAAGCTATCCGCGTCAGTGGCCGAATGGTCTAAGGAGCCAATCTCGTGTTAGACTGGCCTTCTGGTTACGGGTATATCGGGGTTCGAATCTCAGTCGAGTCTAATGAATGTGGCTTTATCTAAATGGTTTCCAACTCTACCTCCATGCAAAGGCGGGTAGATTACCTCTAAATGCTTCAGTGGCGTATTCTCCGGGTATGCTAGTCCTGCACCGCATACCCGTCATGATATGGACTAGTTTGTTTTTTTAAATCATTGTTCTCTGTGCTAACTGTGTAAATACTAATGTTTAGATGGTTAATAAATATACATGTAATGCACTATTAATTTTAAAACTAATAAGGGTTAATATTCCAAGAATAATTTATTTTAAGTAATTCTTCTTCTAAAAGGCTCTACTTAACACAATAGGGCCTAAGGACCTGCTGCTTGAAAATCACAAGCCAAGCTAGGGAGGCTCTAATGACCTTGGCCTATGTCTAGGCCCTAGGGGGTTGCAACACATTCCTTTCCGCTCGCCCACAAGTCATTGGCCAATGAGCTCGGGTTTTACATCCCAGGTCATGCTGTCCATGTATAGGTGGCTAACCATTGTGCCAAATGTTGAAAAAATATTCACAACAATGCTGATTTATTATGCTAATTTAGTATAGTTTAAGCAAAATTACATTATGTGTATATATATATATATATATAATTAATTGTAAAATAATATTATACATAACAAGCTTTAAATTATACACTAATTAAATACATTAAGTTATGTTTATACATTCTAGTCACATGTATTATGTATTTGGCAAACACATAGGTGTAGTGAGGAAGTGAGGGGCTACTTTAACCGCGGTTGAGAGTAATTCTTGTTTTTATTTAATATAGAGGATTCGCGGAGTTTTAATAGTGTTATTTTAGTTTTTGTTTTACATTAACGACTTATTAGCTATTGTGATTTCACATAATTATACATAAAAGAATCCCAAAAGTCAGGAGAGTAATTTCACCATTTCAAGATGATTGAGAAGGAAAAGGTGAGAATAATAAAATAAATGTGCATGTAATTTATTTACAGTCAATGGCGCACCTAGCCAAGAATGTGGCAATAATTAAATGTTGATGAAGAAAGCAGGTTTGGAGTTGCACAGCCCCCTAACCTTGAAGGCCGAGATTATTTAGGAATAGTAAATGCTTTTAGAAATTATTTAGAGTTGTTAAATAATGCAATATAGCGAAGCTATTATTAGTGTTAATTTTGTGTGTAACGGTAAACATTTTGAATACTAGGCTTAAGTCTGAAGCCTGATCTTAAAATTTTGCCTATACATTCGATACATTTTCAATGCTAGATATTTTAGTTGTACTTCATATTATTCAAATTTCTATTAACATTATTTGTGGTGTTGGGGAAAGAAGGGGGAGGGGGTCAAATACCCTGTGTGCCCCTCTCCCTCTTGGGTGCACCACTGCTTACAACAAAATGTGTGTGTAAATAGCTTAACAATAAACCAATGACGTAGTGATAGAGTATTAATAGCAGATAATCTCCCCTATGTTAGTCAGAGTTTACGCATCTAAATAGCTTCTGGAGCATACATTGTCAAGTTGGGAGACTCGTTTGTTTCCAAGCAGCATTGTGTGAAATAAGTTGGCTTTAAGAAATAGTTTTAATGGCAACGTGAGTTGGGCAATCCACCTGATTCCCTCTCATCAAAATGTGATGGACGCTTGATCGATGTATCACTTCATTTTACTCTTATTATGATTTTTTGATTTGTGTATTGCTGTGTACTTTTAACTACACTGGCTAATTAAAGAGAATCTCTCTCTCTCTCGTGTATTCAGAATGTTCCCATACCACTCTTAGCCCCAACATTAATATTTACTTAAATTTATAGCCGTGTAGATATAGCGATGATCTGCAGTGTGTTGTGTTTTGATGTTTCATTAGGACCACCTCTGGGGTCTAATGGTCAGAGGTTCTGGCTACGGACCCAAAGGTCCTAGGTTCGATTCCTGACGCTTCTATATTTTCCAAGAAGTATTTCCAAATTATCTGGGAAGCAGTGGGTTTGGAACGGGGTAGACTCAGCCTCGTGTGAATAAATGAGGAGCTACTCGAATAAAGAAGTAGCGGTTCCGGTATAGAAAACAGAGTTTAATGGCTGGAGGCGTCCTTGTGACCATATGACACCCTCTATCCGCAAGAGTTGGCACTAATCCGCTAAACAGTTTGATAGCCACTCCGTAGGCATAGCCTGAGTGCGGGTTGGCACCATGAAGTTAATTTTATTACATTTTGAGTGGATGGTAATAATCTTTATGGATAGATCAAAAAGAAACAATATGGGAGTAGGGGGCGTAAAATTTCCTAAAATAGCATAAGGTTAAGGGGAAATCATAAATGTTCGAGAACCACTGTTCTTGAGGCACACATCTTCAAATATTTCACCTTGAATAATCCCTTGACGTTCTTGGAAAACTGTGGTAAATGGTCCTCTGTCCCCAAATCTCCCCTGCAACTTTTAGAGTACAGCATACCTATTAATTTTCCCAGAATACGCCACTGAAATTCTTCTGCCTTCGCCATTATCCTATTAGAGTAATTTTATAATACATGCATATAAATTAAACAGGTGGTAAAACGCGGTGATAAATATATATCCTAAAGGAAAAAGGAGCCAGCCCTGGATATAAGACAGAAATTCTAAAACCAGTCTGTTGGGCGCATCAAAAGCTTCAAAGATTCGATTCTTTCACACACGGTGTTATAAAAATAATATTTAATAAATGAGAAAAAACACTTTGTCTACCTTAAATAAACACACATATTTTAAGAGTATAGCGGAAACAAGAAAGACAAGCTTGCTACCTTTCAGGATAAACTGATGAGGCCCTGTTACAGTATAACACACATATCTAGGGACCGAAATGTCATTACGAGACGAGTTTTGTTAAAATTTCCCGCCTCACGCCTGATGCTAAAATCTTGTCTTAAATGGGCGTAAATATACTCTCATTACTTCTTTTTATTGACAAGACATCTTGTGAATGTGGGGAATGCCAGGCCTCCACCGTGGTTCGGATTCCACGTTAAACTGTAGGTCCTCAATTTCATCTCATCACCCTACCATTACACATTAGCGTAAGTGCGTATAACCCGAACGGGTAGTAAGACGCGGTGCTAATAATAATAATAATAATAATAATTTCTTTTTATATATACCGTATATACATATCCACCTGGAGGGTCAAACGGGGCTGGTGTGGCGGAGATTCTCTGACTTGTTTGTATTTTGTAATTTGTACAATAGGTAATAGCTATGTACTATAATTTCAATAAATATCGTGCAAACTTTGTCGTTTATATTGTGATTACATTAACGTGGAACCTTGAAAAAAAGTCCAAGACTGTAGCTTGAAATATTCAAATTACCTGTATGCTAAGTTTGACGATTGCTTCTCAGAATATTTGCTGTTGGCAAAATTATAAAGGCGTGCGGCGACCGGGACTAAAATCCAGGAAATACTGGGCGGTACATCAGAAACTTATTAATTCGTGAATCCAGCTGGCAGTTCAAAACTATACCTGACCCTCGTTCAACGACTTCCCGGGAGAAATAAAAGGGATATCCTAAATTAATAATAATATAATAACATAATATTATATCTCCTAACTACAACTATAATGAATATTATTACAGTTATTATTATTATGTTAAATAGTTTTCAGCGAATCTTCAAGTAAATGTTCAAAATGGATTCTTCGAACATTCAAAAACATTATTTATGAGAAGCCACCAACCTGTGAAAACAAAGTCGTTTCATACACACATGCACTGGTGATCGCACTGAGTAAGGCGTCAAGCACGCGATGGATTGGATGTTTGGTGACGGAGGGACTTGAGGTTCGAATCCTGGCCGAGTGCACCACGTGGGTTTCTGTAAGTGGTTTATCAGCACGGCTTTCCTATCCTCTCTCCACGCCAATGCGATTGAACCACTAAAACACACCTCCAAACCTGTCGTTTACCCGCCACGGCTCACCCATTGAGAAACACGGGTCTACATTGTTTATCAAAGAAATGGGTGATACAGTAAAAGTTTACTAGTCGCTGCATGCGTCACAAAATCGGCAGTCCTTCGATAATCTTAATGGATGTTTTCTTTAATCCCGCCATGTGGTCTATCATCCAGATAAAATAATCCGTTACTTAAATTAATTCTCAAATTATTTGAACTTGTAACGATACGGCGTCCTGCTACAGTGATCGAATGGTCTAAGGCAGCGCTCCTCAAGCTGTGCTACGCGGAGGAGCCCTCGTGAGCTAATTTTTGAATATTCTTTATTTGGTCTTCACATTAAAATATATTATCAGTAATTGGGATTGCCAATTTTTTCAAATCTGAATCAAGAAGATTTGCGAAAGGCGCGTTCTGAACATGTGATGTTTTCCATTTGTCAATCTTTTCTACTTGTAAAATATAAGTGTCGTTATTGAATGTTCATATTATCAGTGTAAGAAATGTCACGAGGGCTTCAAAATGTTTTTTTTATGGTGCAAGGGCATTTGTCTAAAATGTTTGGGAACCCATGGTCTAAGACACCACTCTCGTACTACACTGGCCTTATGAAGATTTTTATTTGAATCCCCGTCGGGTCTACTAAGGGTGTTTTTTTCCTAAATGGTTCTCCACTCTCCTACCCCGCAAATGTGGGTAGATTGCATGTAAAATAATAATATTATAGCAAATTGTACATGTCAACTGAAAAAAATATGCTTATATTTTCAAAAAGGCTATTCATATGAAAAGATGTATGTAGAAATTCTTGGTGAATGTGTACCTCGAATAAAATACTGGCACACAAGTATTGTAGGTGGCGAGCGGTCGGGTCAATCGCCCCGTCGGCCATCCACTTCTATGATGACGAACACAGCGCCGGCGAGAGGTATATTTGGAGCGTTGCGGCGCTGGGCCAGACGGCATGCAGACCTAGCCATGGGGGGTCTGCAGGAACGCGGCCACCGACTAAGGCTACCTTCACACATACAGACATAGGGGGTTTGCAGGAACGCGACCACCAACTAGAGCTAAATTCACAGATTTAACTATGGGGGATTTGCAGGAAATCTATCAGCGAACATAGCTAGCTAAATTCACAGATTTAACTATGGGGGATTTGCAGGAACTCCACCACGGAACAAGGCTACCTTCACACATTTAATCATGGGGGATCTATAGGAACTTTGCGACCGACTAAGGCTACCTTCACAAAACTCACAACGGGGGATCAACAAGAATTCTACCACCAACTAGGCCCAACTTTATACACTAACCAATGGGAATAAGGGAACAAAGCAACTAATTGGTCAAAATAATTGCAGTCAACACTTTTTCGGGACACGATACGCGTCCAATCACTCAAAATGTATTTGTGTGGATATAACAACAAAAATTGCGCAACTCCGCAAGTCAAACCTAGATCGACATGTGAAATAATAGCAACCGAACGGTGTTGGGACTCAGTGTAAATGCGTGGATCATTTCAATATCAGTGTCGACTAGTCAAAAAGACAGCTGGCACGCACGTGGGTTACTTTTACCGCACCCTCGCCACGAATGGAGTTTAGCGGCGTTCAGTTCTCCTCACACTTCCCCCTCTAGGTTGATACCACGAACAGAAGCAACGAGTCGCCAGAGAGGGACCCTGCCCTCAAAAAACAAATGGGACCACTTCCTGAAACAAGTCTGCACTTTTACTAAAAATATACTCACGTATTTGAGTGCGTGGAAATAAAACTGCCACGAGAGAAAAACAAAAGTGAGGGCAAAAACTGTCGTCCGTTTGGAGAAACTGAACCAGAGAAGATATTCTTGGTGGCAGATTGCAGAAAGCAACCAGAAAAATTTCAGTAAACCATTTACCCGTTTTGGTGATTGAATGGTCTAAGGTATTATTCTCGCAATAGACTGTGGACTGTTTATGACGGGAAGATCGTGGTTCGAATTCCGATCGGGTGTGCTGAGGGTGGTTTTCCCTATATGGTTTTCCACTCTTCCTTCACGCAAATGCGGGTACACTTAGTATTAATTCAACCTTACTCAGCTAAAGCCAATTAGCGTAACATGTGCATATATAGCCCATGTGTGTCGAGTCTAGTTAAACATCCGGGTTTTTCACTTAATTACATTAATGAGGCAGACGGTTGAATTAAGAAGAAATGTACCCATATTTGCGTGGAAGGAGAGTGAGAAACAATCCAGAAAAATACATCCTCAGCACACTCGTCCGGGATACAATACCTGACCTTCGAATCAACGGCAAACAAGATCAGATAATTGTGACATTTAGGCGGGTCCCTTTCGTATCAAAACTGCGCGTTTCAAATTGGGCTAGCATTTAAATTAATAGATCAGTTACCCACTTCAGTGGTCGAATGGCCCAAGGCGTCACTCTTGCTATAGACTGGGCTTCCGATAACGGGGAGATCGGGGTTCAAATACCAGTCGGGTATATTGAGGGTCATTTTTCCGAAATAGTTTTCCACTCTTGCTCCAAGAAAATGCTGGTGTATTTCCTTTAAATTCTCTCTTCCCCATCTCTACCTCATTAGTGAAATATGTGAATAGTCTGTATGGATACAAAAAATGGCAGTTCCCAAAACAAGAGGGAGCCTATCTATCTATACGTGGTAATATTTTTATGTTTTTGTCACCCCGTCTCACTACCCGTTCCGTCCGCCGAGATTCGAGTCCCGATCTACCCGTCATCGGCCGCCAGTATATTGCGAGTGTGACGCCTTGTACCATGCGGCCACCGAAGCGGATGTAGGCTATTAATTACTACCCCAAGTGTGTAATTATTGGTATTAAGTTACAATATCATTTCATATCAATTAGTCATTCTGATAAATAAAGAAGAATAACAAAAACATGTTTGATAGACTAAATTAAAGAATAACAAATGAGGCGTGCAATTTCAAAATGCTGTGGTATTCAGGATATTATTGTCCAAATGTGTGGCTTTACTGCCCCATCGCGTAGAATCAATGTATAAGATAGCTGAGCATGGGTATGTTCCGAAACAAGAATTCAAGAAAACTCCAAATTATAAAGCAAGGCTTTTATAATCCATTTTGGTGCCGATAGTAATGGTCTGAATTGTATTACTGTTTTGGATAAGAAATGTCTTTCAACCCAAAATAAAACTATGTAAGACCACATAAAATATAAATAAATATTCCGAATAGGAGAGAAGGGGTATTCCGGTAGGAAATATAGTTGCATACAGTACCGGATTTAAAAGTGGGAGATCGCAGTAATTTTAATTTTCTATTGTAGATATTATCTACAGCTACCAATCCTGTGACAGAGGAACATTATTTGTGTAGGGAAGGCCAAGAAAAATAAGTTTTTTATAGACTTTCCTTCAACCCCCACACTACTTACTATCCACTCCCCAATAAAGATTTGAGAATTAGATGTCTCTAAAAGCTATATTTGGAGGAATCCTCCCCAATTATTTTGTAGAAATTAGGATTCTTCCATAAGAAACTTAGAGTGGTCATCCTTCAGTTAATTTTTTTAAATCGGATGCCTGTAGAGTCTAGAAGCTATGACAAGTAGTAATGGCTTGGATTTTTTTTAAATTAGACTCTTCTAGAAAATCCCATTTAAGGTAATCCTCCCCTAAAAATTGTTGAAATTTGGACGCCGCTCAAAGTTATTTATAGTGACCCTCACTTTGATATTTCCTGACAGTTTGATGATATTTGAAATAGTCTTCTCAAGCAATAAAAAAAATGAAAATAACATGTATCTAGAATCTATTTGGAGTGTCCCTCTCAGAGCTAATTTTTAAAATCTAATGACCCTAGAAACAATTTGGAATGGTCCCTACCCCACACATTTTTGAAAATGGAATGCCTTTAAAGGTTATTTGTAGTTCGATACAAGTCTTTCAGCTTCATATTCGAGAATATCAGAAGGTGTGAAATACGTCTTGAGGGGCGAATTTTTTAAAAGCTATTTAGAGCAGTCCTCTCTCCAAACTGTTTTGAGATTTCGATGTTTCTAGAAGCTATTTGGAGTAGTCCTTAGGCAATTTTTGACATGTGAATGCCTCTAAATCCTATTTTAACAGTCATCACCTAGATTTTTTAAAATTTGGATGCATCTATAAGATATGTTGAGTGTTCTTCGTATGAATTTTTCTCTAAAATTAGATACCTTTAGAAGCTCTTTGAAGTGATCTTCGACCGGCAATATTTCTATAGTGGGCTCTTGTTGGAAGCTCTTTTGACTGGTTCTCTTCAGGAAATTCTTTGAAAATTAAATTCTTTCAGCAACTATTTGAAGTGGTCCTCACGCGAATTGTTTTGTAGTTTGTATGGCCCTAGAAGCTAATTAGAACGATCCTCACCTGATTTTTTCTGAAAGATGCCTCTAGAAGTTATTTAAAGTGGTCTTCTCCGGCATATTTTTGAAAATTGAATACTCCTAGAAGTTATTTGAAGTTTGAGATGAGAACATCTTTCAGTTCTATATTCGATAATATCATATGATTTGACATGTATCTAAGAAGAGACAAACTTATTATAGGAGGGAATCCTTTCCGGGGTGCAGTGCCCCCTGCTCCTGCGGTTCCAACCCCACTGCACAAATCTGGTCACTGAATACAAAAATGATCTCAAACCATCCATAAGGAGTGAACTAATAAAGTTTACAGCACTAGTGGTGGACATGGAAGAAAAATACAAACACACTTTCAAAGTAAATGTTCCATAAAATTCTCAGTGAACAACATTTAAGAGCGAAATTTTCCAATTTTGAAATACTTAGAATAAATTTAACACTTATGGTGTCCAAGTGTAATGGGTAAAACCAGCTATGTACAATCATGAACCAAGATTAGCATACCTTTCCTTACTCAGCATGGGAAGTGATGTACTTCAGGAAATCGACTTTAAATACACCAGTGACACGTTTTCCGCAAATAATGCAAAGAAAGTTTGTATTATAATTCGTTTTCATGACGTCTTTGTGTAGCTTCTTTCCTTTTATGATGTTATTATTACATTTGTGTAAAACTAAACATTTATTTAGCTTTTACCATTCCTCAGACACACTATGATGCAATTTACATGAACCTGCTTCGGTGGCCGCATGGTATAAGGCGTCACTTTTGTAAGTGATTAAACTGCCGATGACGGAGAGATCAGGATTAGAGTCCCGGTCGGGTGTATTGAGGGTGTTTTTTCTTAAATGGTTTTCCCCTCACCATCCTCACAAATGCGGGTACACTTCCTCTAAATTCAAACTTCCTCATCTCAAATTCATTAACGTAATTAATATACATGAGTACAACCTGAGCAGGTGCTAAAAAGAATATATGGGTTTATGGGGGACCCATGCCTCGCCGAGACCCCCAAATAAGTAAATCCGGCACTGGTTGAATACTACACCTTAATTGGCGTAATCATTAGGCTAAGCACTTTAACAAACACTGAACAGATTAATAATAGGCCCTACATTTACGATAAAACAGAAACTGGATTGCTTGATATTTGGATTAATTTAGTAAGTTATTTCAAACTCAGGGCAGGCGTAGAAACTTAGGGGGCGGGGGGG